>VXBB01007862.1:1570272-1671340 GCA_013399915.1 Illadopsis cleaveri
TTTTTTTTTTTCTTTTTGAGCTCTGCTCAAAAGCAGGAAACACTATTAGATGAGCTTAACACAAACACACACACACACAATCCATGCAAGCAATTCTTGCTACCTGCAGATATGGTCAGCTCTCAAACCCAGCCCAGGCATGGTCCAAGCACTCAGCTCACTGAATACCACATGCTATCTGTTTTTCTGTGAAATATTTTAATGTTGAATCTCAGAGGAGCCATTAGCCTCTGTAACACATGGCCACAACCTCCTGTTACCAGCCCTACATCTGTCGTAGTCACCCTGCTCAGAGCAATGCAGCTTCAGCAGAGGTCATGCTCAGTCTCAGGTCTCCACAGTCTTCAGTCTCCTTCTCCCTAAAGTCATAATTTCTTCCATGTATCAGCAGCTGAAACACATACTCAGCCCCCTGGTTTTCATCTCAAAGACCCAAGCCAACCAGGTGAAGACAAGGTCTTGCATCTGCCCATCACTTCCCTGCAGTACTGGTGCTCCACCCAGGATGCCAGCTCACCTCAGTACATGGCAGCCCTCCCTGCTTTACCCCAACTGTTTCAAGAGCCAATCCATTTCTCACACTCCAGGTCTTGAAATCGGGACAAATGTGCAATTTTTATTAATAAAAAACATTTTCTAGCCTTCATGCATGCTAAGGAAAACTCGGAGATAACACGTGAATGCAGTTATAGGCTCCCACACCAGGGAGCAGCTATAAAGAGGCAGGTATATATTTCAGTCTCGTGATTGTTTTCATTCAGCATCACTGTTTCTCAAGACTTGACTCATGATTTTTTAATGCTGCCAAGGCCAGCATTACTGACCATGAGAAGTTTTGATGATTTACTACACAAAAAGTGGCGACTTCAGCTTGTGATGCTGAGCCTTTCAGTGCTGTGAGTAGGTCAGGTCTGTTGTGTGTTCCACCCGTTCCTGTCCAAGCCAGCCCTCTCCCTCAAGGACTCATGTGGGGCACAGCAATCCTCCACGGGTGCAAAAGCAAGGCTCAGTCCTGCTCCTCAAAAGAATCCATGAGAATTTTTGCCTTTGGCATATTCATGGAGATAGGGTCTTGCCCAAAACACATACCAAGGGAATAAATCCTCCAGAAATATGAATTCTCTTTGCCTCATACCAAAACATTCATAGTAAGCCCAGGCGGCACTCCACAGCAAACATTGGCAAGAGGAAATGCTAATAAAACACTAAGACATTAAAAAACACCAAGAAAAACTTCCAAGAAGAAACAAACATTAGAAGAATATGTTGCCCATTCAGTCAAAAAAATGCTAACAAACTAATGCTGTCTCATGATGAAATTGAAATATTTACAGGAAGAGAGCACAAAATTTTGGCTGACAAACACAAAAACTATCTTCTAGCACAACTTTTTTTCTGTGCAGAACAAAGGGGAAAGGAAACAGAGCAGGGAAAGTGGGAGAGTGAGAGCAGGCTGAAAGAACAGGGACAAAAAGCAGGAGAGGAATATGAATTAGGAAACTGATGTAAAAAAAACAAACAACAAAAAACAAAGAAGTGAGGGGGAAGAGAGGGCAACAGAGAGAAGAGTTCACACTAGGAAGACTTGCTGCTCCACAGTTACCTGCCAGTAGTCAGATTCCTTGACATCTCCCTTAGGCAAGGAACAGACTCACTGACCTCCCCCACAAAAGAAGTGGAATACTAATGGAGCCTGCCAGCAACACACACAAAACATTAGACTGCCCAATGGGACAGCTGGGGCCAAGTGAGTGGAAAGAACATGTCAGTTATTAATTAATTTGTTCTATATTCATGTTATTAGGGGTAATTACACAAGTTGGTCCCACAGCCTGAGCAGTTCCTCAGTCACTGATCCCCATGATTCACAATGGACAGTTGCACAACACGGCTGTCAATGACTTCATCATGTTGCATGGAAAATCCTCTCAAGATGCATGTGTGTGCAGTGACTCACTTTGACACCTTGGGTTGACATTTGCAGCCTGGGCCAAGTCCATCCACAAGACAAAGGCACTTCTTGTGAGGATTCCAAGCCACTAGGTTGGGTATCAAACAGTGGAGCACGCAGGAGAAGGCAAGAAAAGGTGGCCCCCAAATGCTCAGTTCATTTGGGCAACAGCTGAGGGCACTGGCACAAAAAAATACTCGAGGCAACAGATCTTCTCTGGCAACAGCCAAAAACAGGACTACAGAGAGCAAGGCCTCTGCACAGCACTTAAAGTCCACAAGCAGGAACACCCCAGGAAGCTCTCAAGAACCAAGACAGGCTTTTCTATTTAGAGTGAAGAAGATATTTCATAACTGAGAGTCAGCAGGAACAGCTAAGTGCTGCACAACAGCCTGAATGAGAAGAGGAAACATTATATAAAATAGCACTCAAATGTCACTTGGGAAGAATAAGCAAGATCTACCATAAATCCAGGCACATGGGGTACAGGAACCTCCTGGACACCAGGAGCAACCAAGGCACATGGGATACAGGAACCAAGACTGTACACCAGAGCAGCCCTCTCAATCCATCTACACCCTGGAGACAACACAGGAAATGAGAGCTGTGAATAGAAAATTAAATAGATGGTTTCTCCTCTCCACTGGAGCAACTGGAACTGAGAAGATTTCTCCTAACTCCTTTGGCAGTCCTTTGTAAAGTCTTTCAGAAAAATCAAAATCAGAAGAAGGATCTTGGAAGGAGTGGGTAGCATGAGCCCAGTATTGCAACCTGAATGAAGAAACATATTGATGTTGATGAACATAGAGATGCTCAGAGGGAGCACTAGGAGAAATATTTCAGGGAAATGTTTTCACTGACCAAACGTTTTTAACAGCGGATGAAAACAACCACCCTAGTGGTTCTGGTGACTTGGTTCTTTCTGGAAGAAAATAAACATAAGTGAGTAAAAATCAAGCCATTTTGTTTTGTTTGAGAAAAGCTGAATTTTCCATTTGAAATGAGATTTTATCTTGCGATACACTTTTCTTTCTGTTTGTGTTAAGTCGAGAGCCTTGAATACTTCATTCTGCATGTAAAAAAAACTAAAAAAAGAAGTCCTTAAAGTTTACAGTTCAGCAAGGAAGCCAGAAAAAAGTTGCTTGATTCCTCCCATCTTCCCTGCCACTTCAGTCATCCACCCAACTCCCAGTCATTTCAAAAGCAGATGCACCTGCATCCAGGCATCCTGGAACTGAGGCCTCCACAAGAGTCTCTCAACCACTAGATAAAAGAAACCTTCTGGGAAATGTGTAAGACACTGCAGGTAGCAAAAGGAAGCCCTGGGTTAATGCTGGGAAACGAGGCACAAGCAAGGCCTGCTGTAGCTGCCAGGATCTGCTGCTGCTGCTGCCCTGGTTGTATCATCACAGATTCTCTCCCAGCAGTGGAGGGCAGACAACCTGATGGACAACACACATGTCCTAAGAGAGGGTGGCCAAGCACCCTGCTGCTCCTTTAAAGGCCTGCTGTTGGTAGTGGCTGCACCTGCAGTGGTTCCCACCTCATTGTGCCACCATAGCCATGAGGAAACGCCTTTTTCCATCTGACTTCAAATCCCCCAACCTGGCCTTGACCCCATGGGGACAGAAATCACAGCTGTTGATCACTGCACCTATTTGTTCATGTTTTGCCAAGTTAATAGTGAGCCAAGGCCAAAATGTGGTCACTTCAAGGAGAATTACATGGCTCTTTAAGGCTTTCACACCTCTGTAAGGGCACACAAGAAGACATGACAGAGCCAGATCTCCCCAGTGCTCCCCAGGGAATACTCTACTCACCACAGCCATACTCATTTCTTTCTGCATCCCTCTGGCCCTGCTGCAATAAGTGACACCCATTCATGTGCCAGGCAAACCATGCTGCTGCTCCCCTCACTAGAGCTACTTGTTGGTCTAGATCAACACTAAAAATGAAAAAAAAATAAAATAGCTCTGCCTTGGGTGTCATGCAGTGCATTCCAGTTCCTCCCTAGTCAGTGTTTGTGCAGTGGTTTAAATTCGTGAAGAGTTACATAAATGCTAACTATTATTATAATGTTCCTCTCCTTCCAGTCAACTCCCCCCAAAGACTCACAGAAACATTCCCCACCTCCCATTTTAGCACGTTCATGGCATCAAAAATTACCCTGTTTTCATTTACCCTGCCCTTTGCCACATGATCCTGGCCCTCAGAAGCTTTAAATAGTCTGCATTATTATGAAGGCTTGTTAGGACTTGTCCCTAATCACTCCAGGAATAATCCTTGATGGCTTGTTTCAGACTGTGTGTAAGAATGTTTGTACAACCACAGGACTCTGGCTTGCTTAGGTCCCTCCTTAGAAGGGGAAGTAAAGCTTTATGTTCAGTACAGGAGTGGCACCATAGTAGGAACCTGTGTGGCAGTGAACCCATTGTTGTGTCTGCATACTCTGAAGTTCTCCTTAGAGAAGATCTGAAATAAAAATGTACATTTCAGCAAAGAATAGGCTGACCAGGTTATGTGTTGATAGATGTCAAGCAGCAGAAATCAACCTGCCCTTTAAATGCCGAGCAGCAGAAATCAACCTGCCCTTTAAATGCTGGGACACTAAAAATGGTGCAGTCAATGCTTCCCAGAATTGTGTCATTACAGCTGGTCCCAGAGCTTGCACTGTTTGTCTGGTGCACAAGAATTCCAGCATCAGATACTGAAATATAAGCTCTCTGCTGGGGTTACAACCCCTGTTGTCTACCTTGTGATGGTGATATAAATCGAGAAAAGAGATAGAGAAATCTGTTGCTTAATAAATGTGGTTTTTTTCAAAGGCTGGGAATTGAGAATTCAATGTCATCTGCAGTAGAAAATACAAAGCAGAGGTAAAGGTGCTTTTCTGGCTTGGTTTCCAGCTGCAAACTTGAAGAAAAACAAATCACACAGTAGCATGACAACACCAAGACTCGTGCCATGCAGACTGCAATGTGTATCAGGCCAGGCAAACAGATTGCCAGACCTTTGTTTACCAGGGGTCTCATTGGTCCACTGAGATAAAACTTCTGGTGTTTAGAGATTTTTCAGTCATACTATGCATTGACAACATTATCCCACCCACTATGTTCTCATGACACCACAGGTACCAAAATGGTGAGAGGCAGCTGAGAAACACCTGCTAAAATAATACCATCACAAAATGCCTTTGCACCATAGGTCAGCCTCCAGTCTCCCCAACCATGTGGCCTTCACATTTTTGGATAATCTTTGAACATTTTGTGGCACCTCAGCATCCCTAGGTCACCAGAAGAGGTATCTGAAGGAACTAACATCAAAAGAGAAGGTTTTGGTTCTTGTCTTTTCATCTCTCAAACTCTTCAAAAGTAGCAAAGGCAAAGACTATACAAAGTCTTTTGGAATTAGGAGATGCTGATGTGATCATCAGCAGGATGATTTAGAGATTTTATCTGAGATTAATGTCCTTAGCTTTGTGGTTGGCCAATCAGCCCCCCTTCCAGAAAAAAAAAATCCCCCAAAGGCAAGTTATTTGCAGCACTTCTATTTATTTTGCAGGCTACCAAGATGAAATCAGTGTTTAACGAAAAGGGAACAAGAGAAGCTGCCTAAATGCCTGTGTGGGAAAAGGGCAGCAAATGGAAGGAAGTGCTACATGAAACCACACAGACTAAAACTGACATAGGAGTTAAGCCTTGATTCCCTGGGTGTACGGGTGCCCATACTGTAGGACAATTGAGGGGATCACAGGCTGCCAGACAAAGACATTTGCAAAACAAGAAGGTCCATTCTCTTGATGGGAAGTTAGCTTACTCACAGGAATGTTCACCTTCTAATAGGGACATAGCAGGCAAAATTATGAAATAATATTAAGAAAACCCTTTAAAGGGGAAATCCTTGCATTGCTGTAATCCATAGAGGATTTTGCAAAGGAGAGGTCATTGTTTTGCACTGCAGCCAGCCACACAAAGACAGGCAGGGGTGAATTTATCTTACCTAAGAGCACCCAGCAAAACCAGTGACAGAGACAAGTATGGAAGAGCTTTGATATTCTGATCACGGAACAAAATGTGGCCCTTTAGTCTCCTGGCATCCTAGGCCACAAATCTGGGGTCATAAAAGTGGGAATACTCAGACTCTTTAGGAGTGTAAATTTGTGCTGCAACACAAAGTCAGGCTCAAACCAAGTTATTGCAGAAGATGGACTTGGCTTCCTCATAGGCAGAACCTTCTGAGAGCCAGGACTGTCTGCCCTCCTTAAACAGCGGTGTTGGCAAGCAGGAAAGGAACTCAAGCACACCTGGCACTAAAGCATAAGACATTTCTTCAAGGTGCAAAGTCAAACTTTGCACAAGGGTAAACCTGGAGCAGAGACCCGTGGAGACACTGGCTCCTGATAATGCTGCAATGAGCAGGCAGTTACAGAAATTAAAGCAGTGAGTCACTCAAGCAAAAAAACGTTCTTCAACATATGCAAGGAGAACCAAGCCTGAAGAGGAGACAGAAAAGAGCTACCCCTTAAATAAACAAATACACAAATACAAATAAACAGATCTGTGAAAGCAGGTACTACTTCCAAGTTGGACCTTGAGGTGAAAAATACATTAAAAAGCAGTCATTCCTAGAGAAGCTCCCCTCAAAGAGGAGCCTGAGGACACTGGGAGCACAGCCTTATTCTAATGGATGTTCAAGTAAACACTCAGGGGGGTCCTCACACTATTTCACCATGTGGACCGCACTGAGATATCCAAATTAGAAACTGAGACTCCCCGCAAACTCCAGAGAGAGGGGCAGTCATTTTTTGAACATGATTCAGAGCCCAGAGGGTAGGAACCTAGCTCCTGTTCTACTTATGTGGTCCAAACCACCCCCAGAGGTGCCTTCCCCTCTTCTTAGTCCACACTCCATGTTTAGGCAGCTGGACATAGGTTCCCTACGCTAAATGGTGACTATTACACAATGACAGCAAATTCCTGAAATCTTCTCTATGTGGTAAGCATGGTATGAGCCCAGAGGGAAATAACAGAATCTGAGATGGGGAACCTGATGCTGCCTCATAGACTGGAATGGCAAAGCTCTAACAAACACTATGTTTCTTTTTTTTTTTCAAAAAATTTATTTTAGAACTTGGATGAAGTCTAGCACATGTTAAAGATGGGAGAGGGAGAATCTACTTCTAGATTCTATGTCACAAGACATGCATATAAAACAGAGTCCTGTTTTCAAAAGGAGAGGGAGTACAAGCCCAGCTATTCCAGATGATAAAATCAGATCCTCTGTAGAGGTGCTATGGAGAAATCATACAATAACTGCACACAAGAAACAGAAGATTTTCCTGAGCTCAGAAAGACTAAAAGGTGTTGACTAACCCCATACAAACAGTTGTGGTGAACATGGCTGTATCTAAATTTAAAAAAGAGCAGTTTCAGTTCTGGATGCATTGAGCATCAGTCACTATTACCACACAGCATATGAAATATTTTGCTATAGTTAACTACTGTATTCTTTACAGGTTATCAGCCAGGAATGCCACATTCTCTTCTAGTATGAAAAAAAAATATATACAGGAAAAGAGGAGGTAAAATTGCAGAACAGGATTTTGTACATTGGACATTGTAACACCTTATCAGGCCCCAGACGAATGAGATCAGAAATGCCAGCTGGAACCCACAGAGCTTATCTGGGCACTCAGAAGCATAGGAAGAACGAGAGCCAGAGGAGTTTTATTCTATATGAATCCCTGAATGCTGCTGCTGTAGATAAGGAGCAAAGTCCCAGGTTCCACAAAGTCAATGACAAATCTCAGTTTGACTTCATTTGGGCTGGGATTTCCTGTCCAGCATCCAAGGGCAAAAACTACACTAAGCACAGGAAAAAGGCAGCTGAAACTACTGAACTTATGCACGGCTCATGATTACAATTGTTTTGCAGCCAGCATAAGCATACCTGTAGTAGATGGGAAAGGTGGCTGATGGGTGGTTTGGGTTTTTTCCTTTTTGTTTGGTTTTTCGTTTGTTTTTTTTCTTTTTTGCTCAGCTAATAGCCAACCTTGTTTTCTAAGGTTTAGGGCCAGACTTTTGGGGATTTAGGGATCATTTTTGGTACATGAGAATGTTACCCTAGGCACAAACAGAGTTTAACGATTCGCCTGCTGCTGGAGGAGGCTCTCGAGGTCTAGAGGCAGGACCCTCCTGTCCTGTGAGTGGGGGCAACAGTAAACCCCAGCAATACACCAAGAGAAAAGAGCTGTTGGACAGTAAACAAATCAGAAAATTTTAAAAGCATGCAGCAATCTGCCGAAGCAATAGTCTGGCGTCTCACACAAGGCACTGGCTTGCTGGAAGGAAGAGCAGGGCTCACAGCAGAACCCCACCAGACTCAGTCTCCTTCAGGTGGAGGCTCACAGGCCTCACCAGCTGGGGTTTGGCCACCAGCTCCCAACAGGGACAGCCCTCTGTCCAGGAGGAAACAGAGGAGGTGTTCATACACAAAGGAGAACAAACTCCCTATCCTTTCAAAGCATCCAAAATGTTTCAGGCTACACCTCCCAGAGTTAAGGTGAAGACCTCAAAGACAACAACAGAAACAACACAGGTGCCATGCTCCAAGTATTAGAGTAAAAACCCCACCTCTCATTCAAGGCTAACATGTTCGGTGCTTGGGGGCCCAACTTATTGCCACATGAGACAACGTACAATAAACTTTGAGTTGCTGCTGGCATTGGGACTGCTTCCAGAAATGGCCCAAATTTCAAGGGAAAGAGAAGCCAAGTACTTTTTTCAGTTTCTTCTGCCTGTTTCTCATGGAATCTTGACTCTATTATGGCTCTGAGAGCAGAAGGAGCAGCACAAGCACCCATAAGAGTGCTGCTGCCTGTGCTGACCATGACCTGTGCCAGCTGAAGCCACAACAGGGCCAGCAGGGACATAGGGAACCTCTCCCAGCTGGCTCTTTCCAGCCACCAGTGACCTTCCAGCATGCTCCAGTCACCTCCACCCAATACTTCCCAGGCACAGAGTGCCAGCAGGAGAGATAGCAGGGGCTTGTTTTCACCTTTTGGCGGTGCCTCCTCTCCCTTGTGCTGGGTGTGTGGGCTTTTTACGGTGCCAATTAAGTGCTTGCCGGGGCTGGGGTGGAGATGCAGCCCGCCGAGCCCCCGTCCCGCTGCCTCCACACTGTCACCTTCCATTAAGCAGCTGGCGGCCGGGAGAAGGGGAGGGAAAAGGCAGCGGCATGTTTGGTTTGCTGTTTTTGTGGGCACTTTACAACTTCAAAGGCTTCCCTCTGGTTCACAGGGGGCAAGGGGCAGAGGTCAGTAGGCACGGTTTGACCTCCCTTTCACCTCCTCCCCGAAAAGGAGAGACGCACACACACAGAGGAAGAAGAAAAGGAAGAGGGGATCCTGGCAAACACTTTTATCCTCTAATCTTTCTTCGCCTTAGTGCTGTAGAGGCTTTGTCCGGCAGACAAAGTGCCCTTCGAAGTCTGACACTTCCATGCTGGACTCTTCCTCCTCTTGGCCAAGGAGAAAATTTAAAGGGAAACAGCAGCACAACAAAATGAGGGGGGGGAATATTTAAAAGAGGAAAATGCTGCTCTTAGGGGCTGGGTTTTCTCATTTTTTATTTTGGGGGGGATGGGAAGTTGGGGGTTTTTTTGGTTGCCCTTCTTTTCCCCTGGCTTAATAGCTGTCCATCCATATATAAGCCCATCGATTCCACTTGAGGGAGGGAAAAAACAGGCATGATTGTTCAAGATCCAGCTCGAGATGTAAAACATGCATTTTCTTGTCTTTAAATACAGCATTGTTGTATTTATTTATTTATTTTTAATGGCAAGGTCGCTCGCCCGGGGCACTGAGGAATAAGTTCGAGTTTCAGAAAGCTCTCCACAGCTGGTGATTATATCCCTTGCAGTGCCTACAAAGACATTGAGAAAGCAGCAGAGAAAGTAAACAGTATCACTTCTGGGGATGGAGGGGGAGAGGAGGAGGAGGAGGGGGGCAGAGGAGGAGGAGAAGGAGAAGAGAGGCAGATGAAATTTAAACTGGCGGTCAGCCCAGGCACCAACTTAAAACAATACAGTGAGAGGAAGCCAAAAAGGAAAGAAAAAAAAAAACAACCCGAAAACCCAGAGGGGTGTGTATAGAGACACACTCTGTGTGTGTTTGTGTGTGTGTGTGTGTGTGTGTGTGTGTGTGTGTGTGTGTGTGTGTGTGTGTGTGTGTGTGCGCACACGTGTGTGAAAGTGCGCGAAGCAAACCTACAGCAAGGAAAGGAAGGGATGAGGTCACAAGCCCAGGGTCTCAAGAGCCATCCCTTGGGGTCCATCACAGAGCAGAACAGCTTGAAAGGGGAGGTTTTGGGGGCAAAGTCATCATCCCTGTGTAAATACACCTATGAGCATTTCCAATCAGCTGGCTAAGTGTAGCTGTTCACCTCTCTCAAGACTGAGGGAAGGAAAACCACAGGGTCTAGAAACAGAACTTCTAACCTTTCATGTCCTGCATCCTCAAAACCAAAAGGGACAAGAAAGTGGCAGGCAGGCCCTGAGTAACGTCTAGTGACTGATGCTCTCCCAGGTTGCACTAGAGACTTGGGCTAGGCTTATCTATCAGCTGGCTTTAGGAATCATGCTCCTATTGGGCTCGGGGCAATTTAATGTTAATCTAGTGCCTTTCTCCAGCATTTTGGTTTGACAGTATGGGAGAAAACAGAGTCATGACTGGCTAGTACTTTGGAGGGCCAAATGTTTTGTGTGTCACAACTCAGGGCACAAACTGGATGCAGCTTGGTCCGGGCACATACAAGCCCTTCTCACACAGACTGGTTCTGGGTGCTGGCTGAGGCTTACCTATACCAAAATAGTTCTGTCTGTGTTGTATTTTCTCTGGTCACACTGACCGTGATTTCACTGGAATAAGGTTAGTCATCTTAGTGTGGGGGAAGGGAGAGGCAAACTTTTTGGAACATCCATCTGCCTGGGAAAAGCTAACAAGCCCTCATTTATAGATGTCCACACATGTACCTCAGCAGAAATGCAGTTGGAAAGCTTCTGGAGAGACTATGTACCTTAAAAGGATCAGGCCAGCCTGTTCTTTGGACTGCCCATCAAGTTTTCCACTACCTTTCTCACCCGGACAAGTCAGGCATCCTGCAGGTTGATGTGTTCTCTAAAGTGTTCCAGCAATTGCCCTTTTCTCTGAGAGACAACACAAATCTTGGGGCCACTGCTGCAAGCCGTGGCAAACCATGGCTCTCTCCTCATATGGGAGTGCAGTGATGCAGCCACACTTCTGGCTGAGCTTCAGCACCCTTGGCAGTATTTGACAGGACAGATTGGTCAAGAGACAGTAACTCCAAGTGCTTACTACTCAGTGTGTTGCTCCCTTGAAATAAAGGCCTCCCCGGACAAGCACTCCTGCTAACCTCACTGTCCTCTTGTGCTCCAAGACTAGCTGGCACCATCCTTCTCAGACCCTTTGCTGTCTCCCACCAGTTTGGGGAAAGAAGATGCATCATAACAGGGGCCCATTTGTGCCACACTTTGCAACTTGTACATACAACCTGGACCAGGACCAGAAAAAGCAGACATCATGGAAAAATACAGCAAACAGCACTGCACTCTGCAAAGGATCCCTCAATTCTCCCACCCCAAGTCTCTGTGAAATTTGGTATGGACTCAACTGATGCAGCAGCTTCTCCCAGGACTTCTTGCCCTGTCTCCTTGACACATGGTGCATTTAAAATCTGCCACCACAAATATTTTCAACTGCTACAAATGATGCCTCAAGGTACGGGGTGATGATAAATCAGATCCTCAGCACTCCATTAAGAAGGGCCAATAATTCAACATTACTTTTAAACTTAAGTGACTACAGTACTGAAAAGAGATGTCATTTCATTTACATCAGCACTCTAAAATTTATGCACTGGTTACTCAAAGGTAGTTTTCTGCTTGAACAGTGCAAGTTGAAATGGCAGAAAATCTAGCTAGATTTTAGGAAAAAATATTCACATTTACGGCCAGTAAAGCAGTCAAAGCACTGGAACAGGCTGTTCAGAGATGTTGTGGGATCTCCATCCTCAAGAGAAGCTCAAAACTGGACTTGGCAAAAAGACCCTGAGCAACCTGAACAAATTTTGTCCTGTTCTGCAAGGGCTTGAACTGATGACCTTTGGAGGTCCTTTCCAGCCTATATTAGTCTGTGACCAAGCAGGCCAGGTCAGAACCTGGCCAAGATAGATACAGCACCTCAGGTCTGAGTACAAACATCAGCATGGAGGCACCCCTGTTGAGGTGTTTCCAATACAAACATCGCCATGGTTACCTTTCAATTAAAACAAACTCAGTTCTACTTGTCTGCTTCCCGAGGGTAACTACCAGGCAGGGAAGCCAAAGTAAGAGATTCTGAATGCATTAAATCTCCAGGTGTTGTCTGTGAACCTACAACTGCTGTATGCACCCAACTGCAAACAGACCCTGCAAAGGGGCAGTCCAGACGGCTGAACCCAGCAGACCAGCACCAGCACACTTCAGATGACTCTGACACTCCAAATGAGCAGAGCCTGATTTGCAGAGGAAGGATAGGAGCAGATCACCAGTCTCCTCTCCATTCAAACATTGACCAAAAGCAATTTCACTTTCCATTTTTACAGTAAGAGCAAATTATTTTGGTTTCAGCCAAATGGGTCCGTGTTCACTTTCCTCGTAGGAAGTGCAGTGAGGTCTCTTTGTGGTTAAAAAATAAATTTAAAAAAAAGGTTTTCTATAATAAGTAGTGTCTTCGCCTACCTAGGCACGTGGCTAACAAATATAAAGATCACCATCTAGTGGCTTACAGGGAAGATACCATCTGTCATGTATCTGCAAGCTTGATGGCCAATGAAGTTGTTGTTGCAACATATTACAAATCATTCTTGCATTCAGCTCTTAAGCAAGTTAGGCACCTACACAAGCACAGCCACGGACAAGCTTCTGACTCACAGAAAACTGAAGTTCATCCCTCTCAGCAAGCAAACACTGACCTCTTCCTCATCTCCCTTTTCTCCATCTTGCCTATGCAGGATTTGGGCACATGGTGAGGGATCTGTGATTTACTTCAAGGCCCAGAAATTAGGTGCCTATTGTAAACCAGGCAAATTCCTATTGTAGTTAATACAAGGAGACAGATACAACCAGAGGTTCATGCATCCCATCATTTTGCATGGAGGAGGAAGACAGGTAGGATGAACCCTATTTATGAGATCCCACAGCCTGGAAAACCAATTACCCAGCAAGCAGGAAAGCCTCTGGAAAGCTTGGCCAGTGAGCACCCCTTGGGATAGCCTATGTCAACCCTTTTCCATTTGCCTCACTGGAAATCATCCACGTTGAAATATTCCTGAAATACTCCTCAATGGAAAGACAGGTCTGCAATTTCTGACAAAACCTCTGCTGAAATCCTTCTGATGAGCTCTACATCTTGTTCTTCAAGAAAAGATGGGGAGAGATATCAACATGGGTACCTCTGGAAAGTTCTACTCATTGTAGGGAAGGTCTTCCACTAACATGGCTGTGGTGCTTCTAGACCACAATCGAGCCCAAGCACTTCTCCAAATCCTCATGCTGAGCCACATAGGCCATTCCTAAAATATCACATGCCACCACACACTTCAGAGACACGTAAATAGATGAAGTACTACCAGTGCATGGCACTGAATGCCTCCAGGCAAGGCCAGATTTGAAGCAAGCAGAGGACATAGTTTAACTCTAGTCTGCATTCTCCAGGTACTTCACAGAAGCAGCCCTCCACATTTTAACCAAGCCATTATAATGGCTTAGTACCAGAACCAAATCATGTATCTGAAGTGTCATTTTGGCACATCTTCATGCCACGTTCCCAATTTTCCGAGCTGTCAAAACACACGCTGCTTTGTTCTGGGGAGAAGTGAAATTCTGTACACAATCTCAAGCACAAAATACAGACTTATCCTCACTTCTGTACACAAACTCTGTTACATTGCATGTTTCTAATGGCCTCCTTTAAAGCTTACACATGGATATCAATCTCTTCCCCCATATAACATGTGATGGGATGAGAGGAAATGTCCTTGGGTTGCACCAGAAGAGGTTTAAATTGAATTGTGGGGAAAATTTCTTCATCAAAAGGGTCATCAAGCACGGGCTGCCCCGGGAGGGGGTGGAGTCACCATCCCTAGAGGTATTTAAAAGCCATGCAGATGTGGCACTTAGGTTTAGTGATGGACTTAGCAGTATTATGTTAATGGTTAGACTCAATTACCTTATGGGTCTTTTCTAACCAAAGTGATTCTACTCTTTGATTTCTTTGCATCACCCAAGATGAAAATCCAGCCGTCTCTTACATATCTGTGGTTATCTGGAGATAAAGAAATCGGAGTTTAAAAATCCATCTTCCTCTGTGAAGATACAAGATAAGGAGACCTGTGATTACTAAACCACAAGAGAAACCACTTACAGAAGCTACCAAATTTGTATGGCATTCATCACATCTATCTCTAAGTGACAAAAATATGTATTTATGATAGTCTCCTGTTACAGGCTCTGGAGAAATGAAGTCCAACAGAAGGAAATTGGCTTGGATGCTTCATGTAAATTGGGACAAACCAACCTTTGGGGGTGCTCGTCACCTTCTCCTCAGAGGGCAAAGAGCCCAGAGAAGCAACTTCAAAGGTTGAGGCTAGAACGGAACTCCATGCTTGGAACTTGAAAGCAGTATAGTATCTCTTTATGGTCTTGGGATCTGAACAGCAATCATGAACAAGAAATCCGTTCAGCACTCCTAGTGGATACATTGTTCTCCAAGGGACTTTGCATCCGGCTCAAGAGATGGACAATTTTCCATAGTCTCAGCAATAGCTTTTGTGGGGTACACAGGCAGGACCCCTGCAGACCAGAAGTAAGATTCAACTGAGTGGGCCTAGAAACCACTGCATGCCTTTAGCTAAATTTGGCTGCTGAAGGGCAGCTCTAGTGGGGTGAGGCAAAGAAGTGCTATTTTCCCTCAGGAAAGCTAGCTTTATTTTCTAAAGGTTAATGAGAAATAGAAGAAAATTAGGCTAGCCAAAAGAATGAAAATAAATGGGTTTTTTTCTTCTTCTTTCCCCCTCATTTTTCAGAAAAAATGCATGGCTTTGGTTTTTCTGCTGGCAGTTGCTTCATATCAGTGTACCATGTGGTGACTCAGACATGTTGTTATTATAATCCAAGCCAAAGGGGAGATATATTTTATGAGATCCATGACTCCCCCTTGTCTTTCCATACTCTATGCTTTCTTGAGAGAAGAAAAAAGCACAGTCCAAACTTTGGGGACTGTTCATATTGTCTCTTGGCAGGTCCTAATCTGCCAAGCTTCCAGCGAGCAAAGCTAAGAGGAACTTTGGTTTGCATAAGCTCACATGTAGCATCAAGGGCAGAATTTGGTTCTAAGTGCCATAAAGCAGCATGGGGGAGGGCAGATAGACCAGTAAAGATTTAGAGCTTCTAACACGAACATAAAGGGAACTCTGAGGAAAGGGGCTTTGGTGAGAGCTGAGCTAGTGCATATAGCCTCACCCCTGGGGCTCAGTTACCTTTGCTCAGCTGACAAGCAATAAAGCATTCAGATGCAATAACTCAAATGCACTCAAAATGCATGTCTAGAAGAGCCAAAACCACCTGTAAATCAGATTGCTTCTCCTGTATTTCCCCCTCCCTAGCAAAGCTCGAACTCTCTTAGTCACACACCCAGATAAGAACATCAAAAAACAGTTACATATCCTGAAAACACTCCATGAAGGGCGGCAAAAGCTCTCAGCAATTTGAGTGCAATGGCTAATAACTTGTCCCAGATCCAACCTGACTGTGTAAATTGACAGTGACTACTGTGCAAAACTCATTTAAAGCAGGGGAAAAATCTGGCCTCCAGCTGACAAGCTTTTTTCCTAGACACAGGTCTGCCTTTTGAACTCCAAAACCTTTGCCCATTGTGAAGCCACCAAGCCTCAGGGTCACATGAACTAAAAATAAATAAATGACTCAAAGTGCATCTGGTTGAGCCAGTGGTTTCAGAGAGAGGTTACAGGGAAAACATTTTGACTGTCCTTAAGTGCAGCACAAAGTGCAGCAAAAGAGTTAAACTCCCACCCTTCTCATACAGGTGGAATACAAGAGCTTTTGAAGTTTAAAACAATCATTGGATCAGAGGAGATATCAGATGGCTCCAAGTAACAAAGACATATTCTTTTGAGTCAAATTATGAGAAGTATTCCCTAAAGGAATGCCATAAGAATTGTCTGATCTAGTAAATGTTTGTGGCACTCACCACATGTTTTATGTTCCTTCCCAGAGATGATATTTCTCTGGCACTGAGAACATTGTCATTCACAGACTACTCTGACAGGCCAGATGCATGAAAATGAAAAGAAAGTTCAATAAAAATCAACCTCTTAGTCTGAGTTCTTTGAGGGGAGAGAGGAGAATGAATTCCCATTGCATTTCAAGAGGGTTGGGCATCCCAGCACACAACAGCACAGGCCAAAGATTTCGGATAAAGAGCAAAGGAAAAGTTTTGAATTATTCCAGAACTCCTTCCACTACCTCACTTCCAGACAGATATGAAGTGACAACACCCTGAAACAAAGCAACACAACTGAGGAGAACATTATCAGATTATTCAGAACAATTCCCATTGTTAGTGACCCAGAATTCGTCACTTAGAGCAGCCCAGAATTGGGATCTCGGCAAGCGCTCAAAGCCACTTAACCCTTTCAGTGGTGTCTCCCACACCACCACCACAGAACAACTTTTTCGAGCAGGAACATAAAAGAAAAGCATCTCTTACCACATCTGGAGACAAACTAAAAGGAGGGAGTACTTGACTTTTACTTGACATAGCACATTCTCCAAGTAACATCACCATAATCCAAGAATGAGGAAAAGCCAGTTATTACAGGCCTGCCAAATTATTTGGAATTGAAAAGGATACTATATCGTGACAATGAGTGATAGTATAAAGCTCAAAGACACAGAAAGAAATATCATGTAACTGGCAGGAATACATTCCACATTTCAGTGTTCTGGCAGGAGAATACAGGTTTGTTCTGGGACTATGCATTCAAACTCCTCATTGATTTAAAGATACAAAGTATTGCTAGTGCAACCTTAACATGAGGAGGACAGTTAGCAAATCTATCAATAATGCTATTTTTTTGCCATCTTTTTGTATAAGCACACACACCCACATTTCCTTCCAGTTAAACTTTCAGTGTAACTTTTAGTTAGAATTCAATCAAAGGGGAAAAGAAGCACTGAGGGACTTTATTTTTTTCTTTTTAGAAGGCCAAGCATTAATGTGACAGTCTGTGAAGACTAAAGTGAAGGCCAGCAAAATTGCAAGCAATGTTATTCAAAGCCAAAGGAGAAGAGCACCGAAGAAAGCTGCGGCAAAAGCAGCCTGTAGTGACCCAGGAGAATGCTTTAAATAATTGACTTCTGGCAACAGCCTTCTGTCTGCACAAGACAGGGATCAAAACTGCTTCTGTGCTGCTGACCTGTTGGGGAACAACAGCCTTTGAATTCCAGTCAGGACACCTGGACTCCAGCACTGTGGTACATGTTACAAACTAGACTGGCTGACACAAATAGGATACATTACCTCACCTCTTCCAAGGCACAAAAATCTACTGGGAGGCTTCAAGTCAGCACAGATGTATTCATGACCTACTTCTAGGGCACACACAGTCACAGCTGTTAGCTGAACACGCTCATAGAGTGGCAAGTTCTCTGCTGCACCTATTCCACTATTTGGTACTTTGGTATTTGGGAAGATTTTTTGATACTTAAAAGTCTGTTCCTACCAATCTGGAGCCCAAAGCACATGCCTGAACAGCCTCCTCACTCCAAGTTAAACCAGAAATCCTCAAAGAGCTTTAGGTACAGCAGGCAAGTTTCACACTGACCATTCTCCCCATCAGTGATCGACCTGGATACAGTTGGATACTTGGCACAGGTTCCCTATTCACCTTCTAAATGGTTTCTAGTAGAAAAGAAGCTGCACCAGGAAACACCAAGCACTTGCAGCAGGATCTCCCCTGATGAGCCATTGTAGCTACGTAATAATGCTACAAGACAATTGCAAGAGGTGCAATACTATGACTTGAGCCCAGAAAAACTCCATAGAGATGGATTCTCCCAAGAAATTACTCCCCACTCTCATAATTCTTTACCAGATGTCAACGAGCAGTTTGACTCTCCCTTTCTATGCAGCAAACATCCACACAAAAGACACGGGTGCACAAGTCAGAGGAACAAGCACTTGACCCAAGCCATGGCAGCCACCAGCAACAGCTGCCAAAAGCAGCCCAGCTCCCTGTGACAGATGTATCTGTCACACTCCCCTGCTGACAGTTCATGAGAAATGAAGACTTTCATGGAGAGCAGCCAAAGTCACTCTATGTAGGACTGACTCTGGGTCATGCATTCTATTAAAGCAGTTCCTTGAGGAACCAGAAAATGGAGCAGAGAAGAATAGAAACTTCTTAAGAAAGATTAATGCAAGAAGTTAAAATGCAAACACAGCACAAATACACTGCAAACTTCTGCTCCTCTGCTGGCACATGCTGCACTCACATGAGTTAGATCTTTCTTCGCCCAAAATAAGTTGATGTGTGAATAAACAATGACAACAGGGACCACAAGACCAAACAGTGACTGGCTAACAGGCACTAGTTCTCTAGTATTCTGCCATCTCACATTGTGCATCATTGCCACATTAAAAGCCTCCATCAAAAAAATCCAGAAGATGCCACAACTGCTACTTTGCAGACATTCATGGGAGACAGCTCATCACCTGTTCCTCACAGGAGGCCTGCATGGACTACTCTCTTAAACCTCCTCCCAGAGGGAAAGCCCCACTGTGGTGAGGAGAGTGGGAACAAACTGCTCTCTGTTAAAGAAGTGCCTTCATCTTTGTATAATCTGTTCAGAGACTGCCTGACTTCAAACAGCCACAGCGTGTCTGGGGCACCTGCAGCCATTTCAGATGTGGGGTACTGAGTCACACAGCAAACACAGACAAAAAGGGGATCAAGAAAAAAAATTCTGTGCAGATAGAGTAGAGCTGAGGGCCCCATTTATTAATAAAATGGCTGCTAGCCAGGGAGACTTCTGAGTCTTGAGCATTGCCTTGCTGCCTGCGGCTGGGGAATGATTGCAGCAGGCAATGCTCAGCCAGGACCCCCCAACAGATTTTATTTATGCATGTCTGCTTTCATCTCCCCCTTGTACACAATAGCCTAAACATTGTCTCCATCCTGAACCATACAACTTGCATATTTGCAAACATCTCTTCATCTTAAGACCACAGACAGACAGATTGGTCTTGGGTACTTAAATTCTGTCTTTTGTATGAAGTCTATTGTATGAACCAACTACCATATAATCCTCCCTGATTTTTATTTTCTTCAAAGAACAAATGAAAAACTGGTTTTGGTGTCAACAAACAATCCCAGAATCTGATTTCTTGACTGTTTAGGAAACTCATGCATATCTTTTTGTCTTGGGCAAATATTCTTCATAGCTAACCAGCACATGCTTTTTCCTTTTCTGTTAATTTAACCACAGAAACCCTTGCTTGGTTGCCCCTCTGCCCTTTCCTGATGCACAGATTCCCAATAGCTGCAGCACCCTGTACTTAGAGAAGTCCTCCACATCTGAGTGGCTGATCCCCTTAACCCAGCTGAGCACATTAGCCTCTCTGAGAAGTTCATCCTTTTGAAATCAATAAACTGAGCTGCAAGGATATTTTATTTACGCTTCCATTTCATTTCAAAATTAATCATCTCATGGTCCATTCTATAACTTTCTAGTTTCTGCACCAAAAAGAAGCAGTACCAAAGCTGACTGAAGGAGGAAGAACAATCTGAAGAAATTCATCAGCCATTACTGATAACAGTTTATTGTAATTTTTCAATCTATACCTGAGAAATTAAAGCCACCACAACCTCAGTGCCAAATTATAGCCAAACTATTTTGACCAAGACATGTCCTGTTTTCATCTATGCTATCCTTATCAGATGCTTCACCAAAATATAGCAATATTTCTGCATACACAGGCATGACTATATTCCATCTCTCTCCTGGGTAAGACTTTCATGAGTAAGCAATCACATTCAACAGCATTTATGTTTCACCCTCCTTTCTTTTACCCCAAGATGCTCACTTTTGCAACTGGTATGATTGATTCAAGCTCCTACTTTTTTTTTTACAGACTCACAACATTTTACATAGGTAAAGTTCAGCTGTCTCTAGCTGGTCCCACTCCATATCCCAAACAGACCAGGCATATTTTACTACATATCACCCATGCAAATAAGCATCAGTCCTTTCTTTCTCTCCTCTACCTGCTGACGCATATACATTACCATATGCTTATTTTCTTTCCTGAAACTATAAATATTCTGCTCTGTCTCCAGCACCCTAGTTTCTCTGTGTTCATGTTCCTTCTTTAGCACCATTCTTCACCTCTCATTGTGGGTTACATCTCTCTTCTAGTGGGGGCTAGTTGCTACTCTCTTCTGACATCTCTTTTGTTTCCATTTCAGCAAAACTAGCTTTTATTTTTAGGTCTCCTCCACTAGCAATCCCTTTCCCCCATAATCACACGAGTACAGGTCCTTCACCCAAGGTGCACACCTCCTCTTTGTAGTCTCCTACTTTTGGAGAACTCCATCACACTGGCAGCCTCACTGCCTGTCTAACACATCAGCTGAAGACAATTGTCTCAGCTGCAGCTCCAGCCCACAAATCATCTCTCCCATGCACTCCAGCATGCTCCAGGTCTACATGGCCTCTGCCAGAGACCCTCAGTAGGATAGTACCAACCCACAGTACCTTCCTGCAGTTACACCCCTGTGCTTCACCAGCCTTTCAATTGTGCCAATAACCATTACCTTCCTCTCTTGAAAACAAAGGTACAGCCACATCATCCTCTTCCTCAACTACTACTCCCATAGCCACAAACCTACAATGATCCCTGGCAAGTCAGTGATGAAAGATGCTACTGTGGTCAGCTCCACCACTGAAATAAGGTCATTTCAGGAGCAAAGGTAGTCCCCTCACCAGTAAGGCCACTGTCCCTCTCTAAAGACTTGGCAGACAGACCTGTGACAATCCTGTCTAACCCACTAAACAAGGATGGTCTCCTTGTTCCCAAGAGCAAGCACCACAGAGCCCCCTTCCCAAACATTGCACCACTTCCTAGCCCACTCATTTGCTCGAGACATTTCTACCTCCTATTGCCACAGAAAAGGCAAGCAAAGCTGAAGTCTGCTGGGGTGATAAATGGGAACTTGCAGTCCTTTCTTACAAGGAAGTATCTCTGTTTCACAAGGTGCTCCACAGGCCCTTTGGGCTGAGACAGGGAGCAAAGGTTTCAGAGGTGGCAGTATCCTCTGTGATAGGGACACCTCTTCCCTGAGCAAACAGGCACAAGTTTTGCACACCATGTCTCTACATGGCCTTCAGAGCTGCCCCTGTGAATGAATGAGGACAAATGACACCAGCTCTACTTCCACTAACAGCTGCTGTCTGCAGACCAGAGAACACCATCATCCACCATGATCACCAGCTCAGACCCACTCCATCATCCAACAGCTCAGAGTTAGACTAATTTTCTTGTTTACAGAGATGAAGGAAAATAACTGTTTCCAGCTCCATGGTGTCCTTGATTCATATTCAGAATTCAATACTATTATCACAGTAAGTACTTATTTTCTAGCACCTCCAGACAGAAAAGGAGAAAGTGATACCCTAGCTCCAGATTCCTGGCATGGCCCTCCACTGTCTACGGCCTCTTCTCAAGATTTGGTTGAGAGTGGATGGGCACTTAGACAGCCCCAGTGAAGAAGTAACCACTGTGCTTATTGCTGAGTGAAGACTCAGGAAGGAGTTTTTAGGAGGAAGTTCACTACACTCTTACTGTCAATTAGGTGCACATAAAAAGTCAGATTCTCCACTGATTTTTCTCAATTGACTCTAATGAAACTACTAATTTGCACTGCACTGAGACTACACCTGACCCTACATCTACCTACTGTTCCTTATGGCAGAGGACTGAGAACAAAGCTCTGTTGAAGTCAGTGGATATCTTCAGCTATACTTCTACACAGGTGTTCAGCCCAAGGCTTTCCCCCTGTATCTGGAAGGCTTCAAAAATGTGCCACTGTTGATGGTGAAGGGGTAATGTGAGGAAGTTTCCCCTTTTCTGGTATGGCTGGGCTTTGACTCTTCTCTACATCTGGGTAATTGTATTTCAAGTGAAGGCTTTCTAGCCAGCAAAAAGAGGCCCTGCAAAATGAGTTAAAGGAAACCACAAGTTTGGCATCAGAGCCAGTGTCCTTCTCTGAATCCTCATGCCGAGTCTGGCTGTCTGAAAAGCTCTGCTTGAAAAGGAGCACAAGATTTTTTTGCGTGTGTGTGACAGCAGCTGTAAATATTTCCCTTTGGTATTATCACGTGCACACAAATCCATCTCCACTGACCCCCAGGCATGTGAAAATATAAGCCATGATAATAGATTCAACAAATACCTAGGCACTGAAGAAACTGTGCAAGTCAGAGTAGCTCCTTGTGAAGACATGCACCCATTTTACATACAAAGCTTTCACCTCAGACACAACTAGCCATCCAAACAGTGGGCATAGATGCAGCATCTGTGGACATCAGGTTGGATCCAGTCCCTGTGAACTCTGTTGCAGCGTAACGCGTGCTGGCCAGGTGGAGATTTCATCCTTCTGAATTTCAGAGGGGTTCACAAATGAGGCAGCTGCTACTGCCAGAGGAAAGGACTTCAGCTTCCAGCTCTAACAATAGAGTCTTGTCCTTTCAGAGCCATAGGCTCCAGGTTCAGTTGCCACAGATGATCCACCCAGAGTGGTTGTCAAAGCAACCCCGGCGTTAGAGGTAGAGACTTACTGGAAATGACTTTGTAATAATTTGAGCTCACTCAAGAGAGCAGTCCAAAGTTTTACATACACAACCCTCTCCAGAGCAGAGTCAAATGATCAGAAATCCCACCTGGCCACCCATCTGCATGTACCTTTTACACAGAGCAGACACATAACCAAATTGTGTGTGATGAAGCAGGAAATCTTTCCTTGGCACCTTCTGCATCTTTTCTCCCTGCATTCTTTACTTCTGAGGGAAAGCCGTGGTGGTGGAACCTGCCAATCCAGCAGCATCAGGGTTCTGTGTTCATCCACACCAAGGGGAGCTGACACATGTGATCCTCCTCTACCAACATCCAGCCTGTCTGAGTGGGGACAAAGCTGAGTGATCTCTAGGACAAGCTGGCCACTCAACTACCACAAAAATAATGGAAGGAACTTCATGAGACAAACCAGGCCAATTCAGGAAACAAATATCAACAAAACCAAAAAGACTGCGGTTAAAAATCACTTCAAAAGCATGCTAGTGCTAAGCATGCTGTGTATTTACAGTGTATTTTAATCATGTTACTGATCAGTCCAGTGTAACATACACCACGTGTTTAGATGCAGCAGATATAAACCCCATCTGATTTCATACAGTAAAAATGCATACATGCAAACAGAAATACATTAAATGCATTTCACACAAAGCATTTCTTCTTATTATTTTAAATACATATCTCAATTGTTTTGCTCAGTTTGGAGCCCACTTGAATATTCTAGGATTGTCCCAAATCCCATAAGGGTCAAGAACTCACTGACTTCAGTGGGTGTTGGGCCAAATCCTACGAGATCAAAATTCCTTTAAGGACCAGTGTTTCAGTGTGCTGGGTTTGCATTCCATACACAATACAACAGACTTACACCATCCTTACAGCCTAGCTGCAATATAATATTATACCTGAACTGCCACAAGACGGACTGAGAAATTTAGCAGTGTGAATGATGAGCGAGTCCAAAATACAGTGTATCTATTGTCCACCTCTGCCAAGGTTCCTGTGAAGCATCACCAGAAACGTTCAGCGAGTGTGTTTTGGCCCCTTCTTGCCCACTCGAGTCATTAATCATTCATCTTAATTATCTCAGTGTTATTTTGTGTTCCTCCCCCAGCCACAGCGCCTGTGTGTTTGTGGTATCCATCTGTTGTTCCTAACCATATACTTAGACTGCAGGATCTCTGAGGAAAGGGCCATTTACTCATGATGTGTGCACAACACCTCCTGCACTTCAGCCTCAGCCACCAGCTGAGACCTCACATTATCCCTGGCCACAAACCAGGCTAAGTCATGACAATTTTGAGATACATCACGCATGCCCAGACAAGTGTACAAGTCCACTGGAGGCAGGTACACAGGTGCCACCCAATGTCAGGGGAAGGAGGAAAGAGAGGGGCAAGATGAAAAGCTTTTGAGTGTGAGATTTTAGCTGGAACTATCTTCTGCCTGCTCACCCCCTCTAGCTGCAGCCCACAGCCTCGCAGCACCACACAGCACAGGAGCCTCTCGCCACACTTGAGCTGCAACACAGGTGCCCAGGGCATGAAAACACCTTCCTTGAAATCAACTACTGCATTGTGCACAACTTAGAGGAACATCTGAGGTGCTCTGGAGTCTGGTGCCAAACACACTGACACTTGCATAGACTTCCACAGGAGCAGGGTTAAGGAAATTTGTGCTTTTGCAAAGCTCACCACGTGCACTGGTGCATGGAAGGAAACAGCAATGTCAGTGAGACTGAATAAGTCTTCCCTGGCTTGGCTTTAAGCTACTTCTCATTTCATAGCTTCCTTTTTTGTTGTTGTTGTTGTTGTTGGTTGGTTGGTTGGATATGGTAAGAAATGGCTTGAAATGTTACTGAAATGTATTTTCATGGAATCTGTACCTGAAATGGAACATTTAGCTGAACCTGATCTGAAATGCATAATTAGACAAAAATTTCCAGAACTAGTGGTCCTCCACTGATCCCATTTTCTTTTCCATTTTGCTAGCCAAGATGCACTTCTCCTGATTTCCCATTATTCACTGATACATAAATATCAAAGCAGGCAAATAAAAAGTGATCTTTTTCCTTATTTGTACTGCAGATCAAACCAAAGCTCACCCATATGTCCTCTGCCAGGTCCCAAGATTTAAGCTTGGTCTTACAGTTCAAGCAAAGACAAGCAGAGTCTAGGAGACACAGAGCATCCATGAGGTTTAAGCCCTTTTGCAAACCCCTGTGCACTGAAGAGAAGACATCCCCATAGCTAGGGCTAGGTGTGCCAGCTCCCTCCAAAATCCTGTGCTCTAACACCAGCCATATCTGGAATGTGCATGGTCAGAGCTGGTGGGAGAGGCTGTGATTCTGCAGTTCAGCAAGAGCTTGCAGTTCAGCCTGATGGGTCTTCTCCCAGAACTGAGACATTCTCCATCACTTGTGGCACCATCTCCCACAATGAAAAAGATGACTGGAGGGTCAGTTGGAAGGGACAAGGAATTGGCTGTTCCATGAATCCCTGCATGTTTTGGGAAAAAACAGAGGACTTTACTTGGAAGAGCTGTCATTCTTCTGCCAACATTGAAGATGGACCCAGGGACTTAGGGGGAAAAAGGTCAGGACAAGGCCTACACAATGGGTATGTCTGGTACACTGCTAATGACTATCATCTGGGTGAAACAACGGTAGGATGAGAAACTATTTCTTAGTGTACACAGAGCAAAGAAAGCCCCTTAAGCAAACATACCAGTAGAACAATTACATGGTTAATCCCAACGTTGGCCACGAGAGGTTTTCTCCATTTTTTTCACTTCAAAGGAGCAGTGATTAATAAACAGTGTTAATCTTCTGGAGAGATGAGTCAGCCCCCTGCCCACGCTGGGGTTATCCTCACAGTGCTGCTGCTGTTCAGAGCATGAGAGTGTTCCCTGGGGAGAAGAAATGCTTCATTTAGCTTGCAGGACTCCACACCAGATGACACAGCACTGCACTCCATGGCCTTCCTTCTAGCATTCCTGGAAAGGTATAATGCATGTGGTTGGGGAGGCATCTCTGACTTCTCCTACACACAGAGTATTCTCCAGCTCCAGGTCAAGATAACAGAAGAAAAGCTCTGGATGGATCAGAGGCACTGTGGTAAAGTTCAGAGATTTTGGAATCTCTATTCAGCTTTATTGCAGGACAGGAGTAGGTTGAAAGACATCAGCAGTCACCATTGAGTCCATGGGATAAATCAACCACCTCCTGCTTTTTATCCAGGTCAGTTCAAGATGTTCATGTGTTGGATGACCAGAGCAGGCCAGGAGATGGAGACAGTCCCACCTTTGCTTGTTACTAGCCCTGAAGAAATGTTCTCAGACCCAGGAGAAGGCGAGCTCAAGCAGCTGTGCATGAAGGGCTCTTTGCACAAGTCCTGCCTCCAGTCCACTCTGGAGAAGGAAAGGTCTAATCACAGATGTGCTGTGATCACAAAAGAGGTCCCACTCTTCTTTCCACCGTGAGGAACACATGCTGGTCCATGGTCAGTATCAATCTCTGCCTGTCTCTCAAGGAAAGGGGATATATCTGTGGCGAGGATGACACCAGAAGCTCAGGCAACAGCAGCAGCAGACAAACACAGTGTTGCTGTTGCCTGTCTCAGGACACACATCAAAGAGCTGAGGAGAAGAGCTGAGAAAAGAAAAGGGAAGCCCGAGAGGACCAACAAGTCATTGTGTGTTTCTCTGGCAATTTAACAACAGGCAGGCATCCTAAAAGGTGAACTCTTTCCACCCCCCACCACACCTTATGCTTCATGCTGTCACACAAGCAATAGTTACAGAATCTCTTGCTTGGGTTTGGTGAGCTAAATCACTGTGTGCACCTATGCAGTGCCTTTGTCAAGCTACTTCTACATGCACCATCCACTCTGCCAAAGGCACTGCCACCAAAGGGACACACCCTTCTCAGTTCTGTTCCTGCACTGCCTGTCCTCAGGTGGTCCCACCTGGTCTAAGCTGTTCTACAGGGCATTACCAAAAGAACAGGTCATCATCCAGTCTTTCCCACCACAGAACTGTCACAACCAGTGGAGAAGCACCAATTCACGCCTGCTGCAATATTCACCTGATGGTCTAATGCACTCTGTCTTGCTACCCACAATAACTGCGAGGTAGACATTAAGTCTGCCACAAATTTCCTCTCTGCCTCTGCTGTGAGGGCCCTCAGCTCCTCAGGGCATCACTGCCTGGAGGGCACTTGCTCAGCAGTGCACTGCAGTAACACTTGCTCCCTTCAGCTGCTCTCATTCTCTTCCCAGGGCTTTTCTTTCTCTGCTGGATCTCCAGGAGGGAAGGAACAGCCACAGAAGAGCTGGCTCTGCTCAGCAGGGCCTCTGCTCATTTCCTGAGCACTTTTTGACGTGTTCCGTTTGTGACCAAGCTTGGGCTGCGATCCCAGCTGATATTTTAACTTCAGCCTCAATAGATTTCAAATTTCAGCCACTGTAAATAATTCCCTGACATACATTCTGCCTGCATTTTGGCACTTCTGCTTGTGTACAGTATTTTTACTTTTTTTTTTTTTNTCTGTGTCAGCTTCAAGAAGGAGATGGCATCTTGGTGAAACTGCCTGATCCTTGGTGAAGTCTGGAGACACCAGATCGGTTTGACAATTCCATGCATAATAACAATCACATTCTCTACTTAACAAGAGACAGATAAAGTGTTGTGCCATGTTCTTGGAGATGTTTACAAGACAGAGAATACTGGAACAACCACATGGCTTCAAACCAGGGAGCGATCAACATGAGGAACCTGGTTTCAGCAGTCATCAAGACTAGAAACTAAGCAGTCTGTAAACAAAAAAGGATGTAAAAATCCTCTTTTGTGGGAGTCAATAAGAAATTTTACCCTCACAGGCTGCTTATTTCTAAGTCTTCTCAGAGTTGATTTATGCCTTAAGACATCAGAATTCCTCACTGAGCCTCGCAAAGCACTTAAGTATTTATTTAGCTTATGCTTATTTTTACATATGCAGCCAGCCCCAGTGGGAAAATTAGTGTGTTAAAAGTTTATCAATTCATTGCTAAGAAGTCACCCAGTCAGGATTCTGCTTAACAAGTGAGAAAGATCTTGCACTTTCCTCTGTTTTTTTGTGTTTCTGTCACGCCTGTCAGATGAGAAGGAATCCTCTCATACAAAGTACAGGTGGATACAGACCACCTGGTCTCTGCCTTTAGGTTCCCCCACAGTGCAGGTGACAAGACTGGGGAACACAGCACTGAAGAGGTTAACAGCATTAGCCTTCCCCTCACAGCCACCTTTCCTAGCCATCACAAGGAGGATTAGATTCTCTGGAAACAAGGATTCCACAGCAAAAGCAATCAGAAGTGCTGCACATGCCTTTTATTGGGTATCATCCATCCCGCTGCCTTAACCTTTCATCAGGGTTCCTTTCACAGCATATGAGAGTTGTGCAGACATCTGAGGCCTTCTTCCAGGCTCCCCCTTCTCCCGGGGCTTGATCTGAGGGCAAAGACTGGAAATTCAAAACAAACAGTAAACAAAACCAAGCTCGTGTAAGCCACGCATTTGTTTGGAAGATTCTTGGCTAATTTTACTTGCTGTTTCCTGCTCACTCTGGAATTTCTTTTTCCTTCTTTTTTTTTCCCCTTCCCTGACTTGGTTACAAGAAAAACAAAGGGGAGTGGGGGAACCCAGAAAAACATTAAAAGAAAAAAAAAATATATATATACTCCCTCAAGAATCTTTTATCCTATGTCAGGGACCTGCCCGACTCTATAACTGTAGAGTTAATGGACACGTCAGCGTAGTATTTTCTCCTGCTTTTCCATCAGGTGGCAAACCCCTTCAAGCAGTGCTGCTTCTTCCAGATTGAGTAGGTAGATATGTTTATGGATGGCCCAAGTCTAAGCCCCAAACATCTGTAGGACTTGGCTCCAAGTCAAGGTCTGATCTGAGCTATCCTAGAAACTCCAGTTTTGTCTGGCCCAGAAGTTGCTGGCCATCTGCAGAATGGAAATATGAGTGGAAACCTGTCATCACAAGATGGGGGGAATTGGAGTGAAATGTAGGCAGGCTACTTTAAGCTCTTCAGGATGCTTCCCAACTGGCAGAAAAGTAGCTTAGCTGCAAGAATCAGTAAAACCACGTTGGGTTCACATCACCAAAGAGTCTAGCCTTCTTCAGAAAAATTCATGGCATTCCAGGGTCTAATGGACAGCTGAGAGAAAACTTGCCATTTATTAAAATTCAGCAGTTTTATGCTTTCAGGTTAGAGTGTGAGTATATTCCTGGTACCCATGAGAGAGCTTCAAGAAGGCTTCCAACAAGCTCGTATTCCTGACACCTGTACCAGGCAGATCATCTGAGCACTCAACCCCTGTTGTGCTCACTGTGTCTCCAGCAAAGAGAAAATAGAGTCTCTTCCCCAGGAACTGAAAAACCCAATTTACAGGGCATTTCTTTGCATATCATAACGAAGCAAAGAAATACAGACCCCCCCCACCTTGTATCAGCGGCATGACTTGAGGATCTGTCAAACAGTCCATGCCCATGATACCGAACCATTTCCTTGAGAGTATCGTAGAGGAGAAAGGAAGGCTTTTGAGGCAGCTATTTTTAAGCCAGGACAGTGCCAATCATATTGTGTTACTTCGAAGTTTCAGTCAAAGGTGTCACATTTTGGTGTCACCTTTTTCATATCTCCTAAAGCTTGTACTGTCCCAGGTGAAGCTGTCACAACCTTCATGTCTCCTAACCCACATTTTTCCATGATGAGAAGGATTATTTGAATGAGGATTCTCTGACACTAAAGAAAATATCTGCAGTCTGACTTCCTTAAAATAAATAAACAACAAACAATAAAGCAACTAACTATACAAGGTGACTCTCCATTAATGTTATAGTTGTTTGCACAGTTTAACACATAATTAATGTACAGAGTCAGGAGAACTGTACTGTCATTGAGCTGTCATTGAAGTGAAAGCACAGACAGAGGAAGCAGTGTTGAAAATTAAGGGAAATAGAGTGTGCGATGATTTTTTTTCCAGGGGTGAAGGAAAAGCCAGCAACATATCAATGCCACTCTCACAGGCCTTCCAGGATGTCCTTTACTACATATTTCTGTGTCAATAGCTTCTTTCAAAGTTTGGTCACCAACAAAGAAGCACAACTGTTTGGTCTGCCTTGGCATTATATTGCTCGTGGCTTTTGGAGGAGAGTCCTAACTGAGATATTTAAACTACCTAAGCCTTGCAGAAGTTATCATAGGCTGTTTTTCATTATCTCTGATTCATCAGCAAGGAAACTGAGGCAGCAGGAGGTAATATACAACACAGTGGTAGATGAGAAGAGAATGTCTTGCTCCAGACTTCCAGCCGTTTGGCTTTGCCTACCAGACAATGTCGGATCCTGGGTAAAAAATGGGAGCTGTCACTCCCAAGTGTTATTTTTAAACTGCAGGTATTGGGTTTGGCACAAACTCCAGCAAAGCACAGCATGACCAAGGGAGTCCTGAGGAACAAGTGCCCTGCACAGATGGAGCTGCTTTTGGGGAAACCTTGTTGTTCCACTACATTTATGTAATCAGTTGAATGGGAGCCCAGGCCCCAACCTGTCATCAGAGCACAGGGAGAGCCTGAAGGGGAAGGACATGGCAGGACGGAGCAGTTGGCTCCACCAGCCACCACCTCCTCCACCCTGGTGCCCTGGCCCAGGCCGCGCCAGGCAAATCCATAGGGGGGCAGCAAACCCTTTGCAGTCATGGGACTACACTCCCAAAATGATCCTCTTCCACACTCGGTCCCTGTGCAGCTGGAGAGCCACACAGAGAGCACCCTTTGGAAGGTCAGCATGGACTCTGGAGGCCCATCTCCCTTCCCCTGAGCTTGCAAAGTCTCTTTGAGCTGGACATGGGTGGCCAGTTCAGCTCCACAGCCCAGCTAGAGGGGCACAACGTGCCTGAGCCCATCAGTAGGGCTGGCAGGGCTCTGGAAAAGCAGACAACACACAGCTAATTTCAGGTTTGGATATGAAAACCTACACTTCCATCTAAGACTGCCAGAACCCTTTTGTGGGTCAATGGATACAGACTCACTTTAGAGATTTGGGCCGAGCCCAAAGGTCCAAGATGCTTGAGGCTTTTACAATTGCAGTTGGTATGTATGATTGCAATTGGTATGTAACAGCACAGGGACAGCCACACTGGCTCAGCACAGAGGTCCCTCTAGCTACATATCCAGCTTCCATGGTGGTCAACAACAGGAATGGAGGAAAGACCATAAGAAAAAAGCACACATGGATTCACTCCACCCCCAGGATGCTCCCCTGCCTCCAGAGGTACCCAGCTTCAGTCAATTTTATAGTACCCCATGTCCTCATGCTCCCCTCTCATAGCTGCAGCTTTAGCACAAAGCAAACCTGAATTTAAGAAAGGGGCCAGAACTTACATTTAGTCTGTTTGTGTAGACAGAGCTCAGATGCAGAAGTAGGTGAAATTGTACCCCAATGAATAGGAATCCCTTGTCAATTATAACTAATTAGCCCTTTAGTGACCCTGAATCTCAGGGCACCAACTTTGCTTTGAAATCCACACTAACTCTGTCCCCTCTCTCTCAGATTTCTGGTCAAGCCTCTCTAAAAACTTACATTCATACTACACTCAGTCACCCAGAAAGACTGAGAGATTGATTTGCTCTCTGGACAGGTCAGGGAGAACAGAGTAGAAAGGCACACAGGTGACTTACCCAATATCCCACAGGCAGCCAGTGGTGAAGCTGGGATTAGCTCAAGCATTTTCCACTTCTCCCCTCCCATGCTCCAGCCCTTTCCTGCTTGATTTTGCAGTCTCCACCCAGCTGTCTTTACTGAACTGTGCCTTTTAGGCAGCTGTCAGGTTTGGATGAGTGTCTCCACTCAAATGGGCTGTCCCCCCTTTGTGCTGTCCCTGTGTGCTGCTAACCCTGATTTCCCACTGGAATGAACAAGGAAAAACAAGACAGATAGCTCCATGGCAGCTGGATGGGAGTTCACCTCTCCTTGTCCCTGCCAGAGACAATTTTCTCCTCTTTTTCTCCTCTCCACTAACAGCTTTCCTAAAGATCTTTTAGTCTTCATCTCTCTCTAGATAAGAAAAAATTCCTTGTTTTCTCTCTATCCTTTTGAAAAGAAGAGTTAGGACTTCCAGGTCCTAATCCCTCCAACAGGTTTCAGACACAGTATTTACCCTAGAGAGTGGTGGACAGATGACAAACAGGTCAGCCCTTGTTTCTGCTTTCCTCCTTAGAGAGGAAAAAATAAAAAACTTTAAAAATCAGTTCTACCCATTCTTTTAAGCTGCTCCATCTTAACACAGACATTTCCCCTTCCTCAGCCCCTGAGCACCCTCTCTGCTTGCCTCCACTAATAGCATCAGAGACTAAACAACTCCATCCCTCTTTCAGTGGCTCACCTGCCTGAGCTCAGGGAAGAGAAACCAGTTGCTAAGCTGTACACAGCTCCCAGAGGGGACAGGAAAAAAAAGAAACCTGAGAACTGAAAAGAAAGGAAAAGGGTGAGGGTTTGGTAGCAGGTTAAGAAATGGACATGCAGGTGCAGGGAGATGCAGCCCTTAGAGAAGAAGGCCTTATAAAAAGACCTCAACCATGCTGGCTCTTAGCAGAGGAGTGCCTGCCATCCCCAGATTTATCTCAACATCTCTACAGCAGTAACCTATCCAGCCATGCCTCTTTCTCCCTTTCACCTTACTACAGCACAGCATTCTTCCCTCAGAATCCCATACAGTGAGGTTTAAAAAGCTTTCTGTCAGGCCCAGCTGCCAAATGCCCAGGACAAATATAGAAACAGAGGGGAGATTGCCTGATCCCAACACAAACCTCTGTGATCAATGCTGCAGTGTGTCAGACTACATGATCAGACTTTGTGATCACTTCTGGCCATGAGGATCCAAGGACTGAGGAGGTGATGGGAATCTGTGCAGGAAGCTCACAAAGCATTTGCCTGAAGATACCTGACTTGCAATTCTCCAAAACTTCACAAGCAGAAAACTACCCTGAAAAATACTAAAACAACAAACCTTGAGCTCTTAAGTCTAAATAGCAAAGGTAGGGCTAGATAAAATTTTCCTTGGTGAGCAAAATCTTGAGCAAATGAATACAGGGTCTTATGATAAGTGTTGAACTCCCTGCAGTGAAGAATGAGGCTAGCTACCTGGTGGATGGAGGAGAAAACAGCCTCCAGAACTCAACTGCGACAAAACCTGGGGTTGGATCCAAGAGGAGGGCTGTACAGAGTCCTCTGTAGGAAAGGAAGTTTTATCAAGGTCTTTTCTGTCTGCTCAGAAGCTGGTTTCGATTAAAGAAGGAATTGCCACCAGTTCCCTTGCCTTATCCCAGTAACACATAACACACCATCCCTGTTTTCTTCCCTGCCAGTTTGCTCTAATTAAAAGCAGAATTGTGCCTGGAAAGCTTGTTGTGCAAAGATGGCCCTGCCAAGCAGTCCAGGAGATGCACTCGCCAGCAGCCAGTCAGACACACGCATACCCAAAAATCCCTTGCTCACCTGTAAACAAGACAGATCGCTTCCTCAGCTGCTGTATAGGAATTACAAACTGCTGTTGAAGGAGAGACCTCTCTCCTCCTGGGTTTTAGTGCTGTATGCAAGGTGATCAGGAAGGGCAGGCAGACCTGTCTTTGCAAATCTGAGGTCCTGACATCTCCTGGTCTGTGGCAGCTTTCCGTGAATTCTAGTGTTTTCTGACTTTAGCATTTGAGAATTATATTCCCCTGAATGACCATGCAGGTCAGCCTCAAACAGAGGTCATCTCAGTGGCATTTATGTGACACCTGGCACAGTCACCTCAATATTAGAACAACACCTCAAATGATGCAGCAAGACCTTGCCATCATGTGAAGCAGGCTTAGTTAAGTTAAGCACTTAAAATGTCATGCTTCTCAGACACCAGCTATTTAACACATTTATTATACCAAGAATTACAAAGGGGCTGAAAGGAAAGTGAGGGATGGTTTCCTCCAGGGCTGTCCTGAGTAACTACCAGCAGAAAATCTTTGACAGAGTCAGATAGAGTAAAAGCTTTGACAACAGCCATTTCCACCACGCTACAAGTTTACAGCCCAGGGTGTAACATTTGAAAACCATTCAGCAGCATTTGCCAGGGAGAAGAAAGGAATGAATTCTGCTGAATCCAGACCCAATGCCACTGTAATGCATGACAGCAAATCACCAAGGCAGAGAACAGCCTCTAAATTATTTGTAGTGATATGGGACACAAACATGAAGCAAGACAACCAAGTGGCACGAGACCTCCCTGGTGAGGAACACCTGCACAGACAGCGGCAAGCAGCAGGAAAACTTGGCAGGACAATGAGTGCTCCTACCCCAGGGGGGCAGAAGGAGAGGACAGGAGAGGGCTGTGAGCTGTGCACACTCCCAAACACTGCTGCCAGCCCAGAGCAGTCTGCTCTCCGCAGTCACCAGTGGGGCTAGAGCCACTTCAGCAATGCAGAAGAGATGCTCTAAGAGCACATGCCAGCTGCACAGCACACGAGCAGACTCACAGTACCTGCGTCCTCTCACTCAGGGCAGCCAGAAGCTCATTGTCCCGCAAGGGCCACCAGCAGAGAAGTAGCTGCCCATCACCTGGAGGTGGGGACTGGCTGGGAGGGGCTGAAGCTTGTGTGCAACATAATGGCAGTGCTAGGCAACACCAAAACCAGCATAAAATCAAGAATCAGACGATTTGCTCTGATCTACACTCCTGCCCTGGACCTCAGACCCATAGCAGGCACAGCACAGCCATAGCCAGCTGAAAGCTAAGGGAGTTTGGGCTAAGGGAGCTAAGGTTTGGGCAGCCCAACTACAGAAGCTATAAGGAACCAGAGCAACCCTGAGAAATTGTCACATCTTTCCTTTCCCTCCAATCCTTTCTGGATTCTCTCCCCCCTCCTCATCAGGAAGAATATCTCAGTAGTCAGGAACAGATCAAAGCCCCCCCATCCGACAAGCTGGCTCTCCTCCTGTGGGACAAGCCCCAAGGCACAAACCCCAAGGCATGCTGCAAAGGCCACTGTCCCCCTCCAGCCACCTTCTGCTGCAAGCAGGCAGAAACACTGGCTCTTCCCGCTCTTTCATCTCCCTGTTTGATTTTCTGTGCTCTGGATCTCAGAGCTTGAAGTCAGTGAACGGTTTGTTAAAATAGAGGGAAAACAAGTCATCCCAATGCTTGAATAGCTTTACAGCAAGATTCCCTCATGGAAAGCATGACTGAACATATGAGAGGTTTTTTAATCTAGCTTTGAAACATAGGTGAGGGTTATACCCTGGGTTTTATTATACTGCCTATTGCAAGGCATGTTCTAGGGAGCAATCTAGGTATTTTATAGGTGCCTGGTCAGCATTGCCAGTTTCACCCATCCAAATGTCACAAGACACATTCAAAACATTGAGAGACCAGCTTTAAATAATCACAAGCCCTTTATTATTTGAAATCCCAAAAGACAGATCTTCCTTTCTTTGCCATCTGTTTTTCTGAGGTTTTAAGATTTATGCCATCAAACTCTGCGTGTATAAAGGCGCTGTTTGGTTGCTTTTTTTCTGAACTCAAACGTACAGATCTCATATAAATCCTTTGACCCCAGGACCTTAGTCTTTGGAGAAGAAAAAACATCAAAACCAGGAAGATTGCCCCAGAATTGACAACCCTTGTTGCTAGTTTCCTTCCCAATAAATTTTTTTGCATCTTTCTGACAGCAGGTCACAGGTTGCCCTAATCATATGGCCACAGCTATGTAGGAGGGGAAGGCATCTGGGACAAGGTTTTGAAGAGGAACACTCATGGACATACATCAGAAAAACTAAGTTGACACGTTCACCCAAAGGGTATCTCTCCTTCTGCTATTTCAAGGCACATCATGCATGATAAGATTATCTGCATACATCCTCTTAGTATTTGGGTGTGCCTAATTTCCTCTCAACATCACAATGGCACCACAGATAACAGGAGAAATCAAGATGGACTCTGCTCTCACTTCTAGTACTGTTCCACCAGAGAGCTCCACAAATTGTCCAGCCTTACAATGGTACAATGAGCATAAAATCCACTCTGCCCTGGATAAAACTGTTAACCTGGCCACAAACAGGACACTGTTAACCTGGCCTTAAACAGGATTAGGTGTTATTTAAACTTTGCAGTCCATTTTCAGAAATTTAGAGACAAGTGCTGTAACAAGACCTAGGCAGCACAAAGCAGATATGTAATGCTGTCTTGCTCCATAGGTCGAGGTTTCTCCCAGAAAATAGAAACCAACAAGGCATAGAGTCACTGTGATACCTAAACTTAGTATCAGCCACAGAAAAGAAAAGAAGCTGTGGCTGAACTGTTTTTTATTTCTCTTTGATCTGTGCCTGACTCTCCAGGAGTCACCAGTAACCAGGAGTAATTTATAATAAGCTTTAGGCTGCTCTGATTTATTCTGAGAGCTGAAGCCAGGTGCAAGGAAGTTCAAGCATTTCTTGGCTTTCATTGGGGGGAACAAAACACTAAACACTACAAATCCCCAGTGTGGCATACTTTGGGCTTTGATACGATGGGCAAAGACAGCATATTCAGAAAGCATGTAAAAAGGAATCAGAGTTTTTGGAAGTAGGATGCACTAATTGCTTCTTGAGAGCCCTTTTTCTAGCTGCAAATCCTGACCCTGGAACAGTACTCAAATCATGCTGTGGCATTAGCAACAGAAAAGTAAAAAACATTGACAAAATTAAGGGTAGAAAACAATAACCTTGATGACTTTCAAAAGGAAGATAATGAGGTGGAGGTCCCCCATCTATTTGCAATTTCCTGACATGACATACAAAAAAATGGGCAACTCAAAGTTTGATTCAGAGAGCAGAACTGCAGAAGTTATTCATTATCAGCAGGACTGATTGGAAATTCAGCCACTGGCTGGGCTTCTTCCTACACTTACAAATTGTTCACAAACAGATCCTAATTCTTCCCAAGTAAATCTACAGATTTCAAAACTACATCCCTGCAGGTTAGGAAGTCCACAATTATAATGCGTTAGCATCACCTAACTCCCTTTGACTTCTTTGAATAACTCAGCCTTTACCAGCCCATTGAACAAACCCAGTTGCTTTCTTGGAGCTACTCACATGCCTTTTTTACTTGGATTTTTACTTTTTACTATTCAGGGCATGTGACTGCTCACCTGCACTACATGGTTTGATTCTGCAGCGCAAATGGATGACCAAAGACTTTTAATATTAGAGAACAAGCAAGGCTGAGTGATGAAAAAGTCACAGTTCACATTTTTTTGGACAAAAAAGTCTTTTGTGCTAAAGTTTGTGAAGCCTTTTAGATTCATAAACATTTTCCCCACTGCCCAAAGGTCATCCACATATTCATAAATAACCAATAATATAACTCTTTGGAGACGAGCAAAGCCAAGTCAAATTGAGAGTTTGCCAACATGTCCACAATACTGTTTACTCCATTAGTACACCAGACCCTGCAATGGAGCACTTGACTCTGTCCCTTCCAAATTAAATGAAAGGAAAAATAAAAAACAAAACCCAAAAAAACGCAGCAAAGAGAAACCAAAATCCATCTGAATGAGTCAGGACACCATGTGATAGCTGTCCCCTTGCAGACAGCACTCTGCAGCATGTGCTTCCACCAGACTGTATATGAGATGTCAAACTATGCAGTCTATAAACCCACTTTATTATAAATTCTAGCATCCTGACCCAGCGGATTTGAGGTTGATTTTTTTTTTAAAGTTTTAATTCAAGCCTAGCTCCATCAAAACAGCAATACTACAATATTTCAAGAAGCAAGTGGGTTCGATTTCAAGCATGCCAAAAGGCAGAGGGAGGGAAATTGTAAAAGGGAACAGCTAAATCTTTTTGCTTTCTCTCCTCAGCACCCTTGTGAAATCCTTGTCCAAAACATAAGAATGAAGTCAAGTTTCCATGTTTTAAACAAACCACGGTGTGTTATTGTACTACACTTCTGCAACAGGGAATATGGGTCAAGAACTTTTGGACCTTTCAGATTTTAAGATATACAAACTACAGCAGCATTGCTATCTGTACTTTTCCTTTTCCTTCCCTGCCTCCCCCCGCCTTTTTTCTCTCCACCCCTGCTCTTTTCCCTCCACTCTATTTCTTTTACCTTTGCCTTTTGCTTTCATTTTTCTCTTCCCTCTTTCCTTTTACCTCGCCCTATCCCATCCTAACACTGGAAAGCTGCTACAAGATGCAGCTTCAAACCGGAGGCCCTGAAAAGCTCCCTTATGCTTATCAACACATTTTCCACTGTTGGGTTTTCATCCGGTGGGATACAAGTATCCAAAAAACACATATGCGTGTGGAGATGAGCATGCATAAATAACTGCACACACACGCAGCGTGTGAAAAACACATGAAAAGCGTGTTTGCGTGCATGTCCTTATGCTTGCAGGTTATTTTTTCTTTCCCCTTCTGCAGCCTTAGGGAAATTTGCAGGCTGGCTCTGTGCGTTGCAAAGCGTGTCAGGATGAATAATGGGGGCAAGCGGCTCTGCCAGCGGGTCAGGGAACAGCAAGTGCGTAAAAAGGCGGGGCTGTCTAAGGAGCACACGCAACATCGGCTGGGGCTCGCAACCCGCGGCCAGACAGACACCAAGATCAAGCTGGAGGTTCCAAGGCCAGGAGAAGCACGTTGCCCATTTCTGCTGAGCCCCTTGCAAGGGTGTGAGTTACAGATTGCCACCCAGGAATACCAGTAACTCTTCCCCAGCAAGGTACAAAAGCACTTCAGCAGATGTTTCAAATCAGGCTGTACTTTGGGCCTTGTAACAGACTGCTCTTGGTCTCGTTGAACTGGATGATCAGGGCAGGTCTTCTGCTCTTAATTTTAACTTCTGCTCTTGATTTTAACTGTTTGCTTGATAATCATTTAGATGAAGATCCAGGCACAATGCTGACATCCAACACAGGGCTATCAGCTGGAAAGGAACGACTGTGTCCTAGTAAAGAGGTGAGTCTCTTCCTGAGCCTTTCAAAGGTATTTTTCTGGGAAATCATTTTCATACATACCTTTACTCCAGTTAATGAAAGATTTATGTGCTTCACTCAATATTTCAAACCATTTGAACAGCATATGTTTGAGGGTTCAGCATAAACCTTCTTGGGCCCAAAGTTTGCTCATGAAAGGCTAGAAAAAGCAGTAGAGAAAAACAAGGAAAGGTTAGCACAAGAAATAGGGCAGAGAGAAAAATCCAGATGAAAATATACATTCAGTCTCTACAGTATTATACCCACAAAGAATGTTATATCCCTAGAGCTAGAAGTCCCATAAGTGCCAAAATCCAGGTTATTCACATAGCAGTAACTGGTTCCCCTGAACATGGTTGTGACACAGCCAGTTTTTTCTACAGGACATCTCCAGTTATTCCTCCCTAGTGCCCATCCAAGTCCAAATTTTTCTGCTTGTCTCCCTCAGCTTTTGTTCTGCCTCATTCTGTGCAGCTGCCTCCACAACTTAGGACTCATTCTCTAGGACTTGGTCTTTCTTGAACTTTGAACCTCTGCTTACCATCCTGAAGTTCCTTGCCCCACCAACAGCCTCAGTTGCCTTCCCTTCTCACATGTGCAATTCCCATCTCATTTTCCATCTCTGAAGTTCCTTTCCCAGCATCAGTCTCCCCTTCTGCCTTCCAGTAGCATTTAAAGTCCCAGGCCTCCTTCTGGTCCTCACTTCCCCCTTTGTCTTCCCATGCCACACTTGCTGTGTCCAGCTGCTCCCTTTGCTGCATTTTCTCCCACATTCAGCTCCCAGCAGTCCTTCTGCATTTGTAGTTTGATTGCACACCTCCTCCCTGCCTCCTGGGCACCACCAGAGCTGAAGCCACCAAGACTGCAGAAAAGACAGACAGCTTTTTCACCACCTCCCTGGAATCATAGTCATTAGAAAGGTTCAGGGATGAAATACACTCTCTTGCTTTTGGGATAAGCACCACAGCAATGCACTGTTCAAGTGAACTCATCAAAGCATTTACCAGACTTTCACCACCATGAGCAGACTGAGATATATTTTTGGTTTTCTCTTCTCCAAAACATATAACACAGCTGAAAACAATCAGCTTTTCATAGGAAAAACAGCAGGCTCTTCCTCAGTCTCAGAGGGTTGGACTCATCTGTCTAAAAATGAGGAGTGTGTTTTAAACAATTTTTCTAAACTACCTCTGTCATGAACCCCCAGGATGCAATTCATTTCACTACTATTAGGTACATATTTTCAGATTGGCTGATTGAACACCCTCATCTTTCTCCACAGAGGATGGAGAAAGCTTAGTTCAGACAAATTACTTGAAATCAATGTCTAATAAACAATCAGCACTAAAAAAGAGGTGAGTTCTACCTCCTAGTGATTCCTCAGTGACATCTCAGACTCATTCAGAAAGAAGAAATCAGCTTCCTTGGTGAATTAACACACAAAAAAAATCTTGCATTTTGTCTTTTTTCAAACACAGAAGGAAAAACAATGGAATTTTCTCCTCATCTTGTTCCTGGAAATGAGTGAACCATTTCAGATTACACCATCCCAAGAAAAATCTATCCTGAGTCACATGTGTGGCACCGTAAACGACAGTGAGAACAGTTTGAAATTGGCAAAATCGTGAGCAAATGAATACAGGGTCTTGTGATAAGTGTTGAACAACTTCCCAAGAGATATGAGTCCCATTTACACCTCAGGTAGGATACAAGGAGGCAACTCTCCCTTGCTTTGATTTGCAATTCTTCTTCAATGTCACCTCCATGTCTCTTCAGGGAGAAGGTGATGTGAAGATGGTTGTATCTTCCTTTAAATGTCCCTTTTGAGACTGGAGTGGGGAAGAGAAAGGGGAGGCAGAGTTACTAAAAAACTTGGAATTCAGTTACAGGAAAAAATGTGCCTGAAAAGCGACTTTCCAAAGCCAAGAGCTTCACAGGGTTCAACAGTTCTTCCAGGGCTATAGGATATACAGATACATATCACTCACAGTAACATTCTGCAGGCTCTAGACTCCACCAAATTATCAGACAATCTTTCCAACAATTAATGAGGGGGCTGTCAAATATTTGAAACAGAGCACAGTGACTCCTTCCAACACAGCCTGCAGAGGTGCACAGCACATCTGCATATTTCAGCATAGGGTAAAGAGTGAATTTTGTTTCTTATATGAAACTTAAAGATAGTAGGACCAAGGAAACAACATTCCTCCTTACTCCCTTCTGAGCTAGGTCAGTACAATAAGTAACAAAAAGCAACACTGCAGCCCCACCACTGCCTTCAGCTCCACCAGGAAAAGAGTTCTAGCCTTAACCTCAGGTTTTTTGTTGGCAATGGCTTTGCCAGATACTTGGCTTTCCTCTGTAGCACTTTGGCCCATTGGCAACATGAGCACTAGCCAGGAGAAGCTGCGGGAAACCTATGCCTTAAATCAATTCAAGAGAGACAAAGACTAAGAAAGAGCGCACTTTGTTGCCTTTCTGTGCGTGGAGATGGCACCAGGCATAAACCCAGAAAAACACCCAGCCACGGTGGTGAGTCCTATCCATGTCTTCACTGGGTATCCATCCCTCATTACCAGTAGGAAATGGAAAGTCCACAACATGCTGATTCTGGAGGTTACCAGACAATATCAGACAGCTTTACACATGCCTTGCCAAGGCAGGACAGCCCTGACCTTCAACAGCAGCTGCTCTGGCAGCCAAGACTCAGCTACCAGCCTTCTTAGCACTTTTTAGCCCCACAATTGGTCTCCTTCAGTAGGAAGGCCTCCTCTGTCAGAAGGGACACCCAACAACATTACAGGGAAAGGTGGAGATCCTGGGAAATCCCTAGATGCTGGCTCATGGCAGGTTTGAAGTACTTCTGCTTCACAAAAACAGAGCAAGACAACAGGTGTGTGGGTAAAAGTCCAGAGAATTGTGTTGGGTGAAAGCAGTAGATGCCAGGGAGAGGGGAACACCTGCCAATGTGACAATCTTGCAGCTAGTGAAAAAGCTTTGGATATAACCCTTGCCAAGAAATCTGCTTTGGAGGAATAAACCTGTTCTTTTAGCAGCCTTCCCCTAGTAACCTTGGCTCTACACTCTGTGGCTGGTCCAAAGCACTTGTCTTGGAAGATGTGGCCTTTGACAATCAAATTACCAGACACTTCAGGTTTTATTGCAAGCCCTCCTGTCTTGGAAAGAGCTAATGAAGATCCCACTGTGCTCCTGGGCCTGTGAGCTCCAACACCTCATGCCTGTGGCTTGATGGAACATAGGTCTGCTTATAGCAGCCACACTTTGCAGCCTCACCCCACCCTCTCTGTAATCCCACAGCCTCAGGAAGAACCCTCTTTCTGATTCACAGCGGACACTTCTTTTTCTCTTCTCTCTCCTTCTTTTCCCCTGCATAGTTTGCTGACTAACATTCAGAAAAGAGGTTTTACCTCCCAGAAAACAGACAGGGCATTTCCCAAGGGCTGCCAGCTGCAAGCATGGGATAACTTCCATTCCTGTCTCAACAACGGTGACAAGGTGTGGGTGTGTGGGGATAGGGTGGAAATCACGGGAGTGCCACAGCTGTTTTTTAGACAGTGGAGCAAGCTTTCACAGGCTGTGCCTGGGAGGCACATGCAGGCACACATGGTGGGATCTAGGACATGACCAACACCTCTCAGGGCCACCAAGAGGGTGTCTCCAGATTATAGCTTTCATGGTATCCTCCAGGGCGGCACTGTCCATCCTCTTCCCAGCTCTGCTAGCCAGTTTTCTCCCTGGTTTTGGGAGAGATGCAAAAAGGCTAGATCACCACTTACCTTGCTCAAAGGCACTGGTCATCACCTAAAGGTAAGCCCAGATATCCCTTCACCATGCTCTCAGAGTTGCCTGGAAGCAAAAGAGTGCTATGTCTACATCCTACTTTTTGACATCTTCAGGTCTTCCCCTTCCAGATCTGCTCTGGTTCTTATGTCCTTCTACACTTCCCTGAAAGGAATCGGCATTATGCAAGACAAGGGGGCTTGTGGGAAAAGTCAACATACTCATTTTAAAAGGCAAGAGCAACATCTTTAAGGTGTTCGGGTTTTTGGTAATCACTCCAAGCTCCCCTTTGTATGAACTCTGGGTCAGAGCCTCCCTACTTCACATTGCTGAAGTCAGGGACCCTCTTCACCCTCCAGAAACTGTGCAGTTCACTCCCCACACCAGTTGGGAAACTTGCCCATTTGAGTGGATAAAAACTCAGTAAGAGTAGAACTGTCACAAAGCAGGGGATCTCACGGAGTTTTTCAGCCAAACTCCACCATGACTGTCACATAGGAGGTCACTGTCCTGAAGGTCACCCCTTGACTTTGTTCTATCCAGAGCACGTGATGAGCTGGAGGCAGAAGGAGGTCTCTGCTCATTCCTGCAGGGGCTTAATTCCAATACCTGCACTACCCTACTAGAGGAGCACAAGCTGCAAACGAGAGGCTGTCAGGAGAGGACTCTCCAGCCACGCAGTGTGGGCATCTGTACTGCAGGGAGGCTGTTCCTCCTCAACAACAACCACCAAAAAAAAAAAGTCATTTTTCTTCTCCCCCCGCTCCTCCCTCCTTCCAGAAAGTCTTGGTTTCATCCCACTGTGGAACAAAAACAAATGCTCTAAACCACAACATTTTTCACAAACCGGAATTTCTTGCAGTCTGGCCAGCCTTGGTGGATCAATACCAGGCATTTCTTTCCTCCTCTGCTCTGGCCTTTCCCTTCCAGCCTCCTTCCCCCCGGCCCCACTCACTGAAGGGAATAAGGGAGCCAGAGGTGTCAAACGTAGGAGTCGGGAACACTCCAACTTGGTTTTAAAAGGGACAGAAAAAACACTGGTGTCAGCCAGAGCACCAGGGCAGGCGCTGAGACCTTGTTTTGGATTTTGCAGAGACTATCCCTCGGGAGAGCTTTTTTTTTTTTCTTTTTTAAATGCATGGTTTTGTTTGTATGTTAAAAGTCTTGGGATTTGCAGTCTTTGAAGCATGGTCAGCCTGCCAGATGGAATTAGTCAGTGCCTTTCTGTCGGAAATCCCAGGCAGATGAAGCAGGGTGGAAGGACAGCATTTTTCTCATTTACCAGGAAACCCCCTGCGTTGACACCCACAAATTCAGCCAGAGAGCTCTGCAGGACCCAAAAAGCAAGCAGGACTGAAGGCAGGAAGGCAACCAGAGGCCCAAAGCTTTCATGTGCACAGATCAGTGTGGCACCACTGAAGGCAGTGGCCCCCAAGCAGATTTACACTGCTCAAGATCCAGCCCAGATGTTTTTGCTGGTCCTTGCCTGAAGCTATAAGATGTCAGCGGAGTTTCCTCTGCTTAAAAGTGGTGCTGAATTTGGCTGTCCCTGCCTCTGACTCATACCATCTTTCCATTTCTTCCCACTATGGCCTGTTTCAAATCTTCCTATTTGTGGACTCCTCACAGTGAGCACTCTCACTGCCAGGTGAGCAGTCTCCTTCTGCCATATTCCTCAGTAAGCTTTTGCCTTCCTTCACACACACCCTCAATCTCGCATCTAAGCCCAAGAACCCAAGTGTCATCTTTGGTAAAATGCCAATCTCTTTTCTCCTCTCCTATTTGTCTCTTTCCTGAGCCCACCATTTGAGTGGGGCTCAACTATTCAGCCACTGAGTCTCTTTCCTGAGCTCCCCATGTCTCTGCTAAAAGCTTCAGGTCATTCCTCAGGCAGTCCACTGACAAAATTACGCTTGGAGAACACGCACTTTTTTCCACAGCATCCAAAACACCACCCAAGAGGAGTGTTAGTACCGCTTGTTCCAAACATGAAGTGTATGGATGACAGCCCATCACAAAACATCAATGGGTGTGGGAAGAGTTCATGAGTGCTAGACTGGAACTGACAGTCTCCTTGCAAGAGAGACCAGAGCTAATCACTCATCAGCTGAGACCTCAGCCTCATTTCTCACAAGGTTTGGAAGGGGCAGAGAAGTTTGCTGTGGTGTTGGGCCACAGCAGTGCTATCAAAGCAAGCATGCAAACAAATGCATAGAGACAGCACATTTCACCTTTGAACTCTCCAAATCTCCTAGCAGCACAATGGTTACACTGTCAGGGTGGTCCAAGAAGCACATCACCTAAGGGACCACAGTGCTCAAATACTTGAGGAATGGATGAATCTTTGTGACTGAGGGATGGATTTCAGTGATGGGTCTCTGAGCAAGGTCCTTTTTAACAAGGCAAGAGGCAGTATCTCAAGACCAACAAGCATGAGGCAACAAGCATATGCAATTTATTACTGGTTTGATAAAAAAAAAACCTGAACAACCAAAATCAAGGTCAGTTTTTGAAACCTTTTTCAGAAACCTTGCAACTTCTCTACCATCACACTAGCAGCAGCCAGCCTGTGGGATAAATGCTGGCTATCTGCAGGGATAGACATCTTCCTTCCAGCTCCTAATCACCCTCTGCACCAGCTCCTCTGAAACCCCCAGTACATCCACAGAGTAACACTTCTCTGTGGTAATGCAGCTCCAGTACCTGAACATCGACATGCCAAAGTCACCTGCACTACAGGAAGGTAAAAAAACTACACCAAAGGGCTAGAACCAACTCACAGCCATTGACAGCACCGTTCATGGTACTGGTGAACACAGTGAAAAAAACTAGACCAGTCAAAGCAAACCAAACTTATTTCCAGCACTCAGAATACATGGCAACTCAACAGCTCAGTCCACCTTTTTCCATCATGTCTATCCATGAGCTCAAACTGCTGCTTCTTCAATTCCTTACTCCACGTGGTGTCTTCTCTGGGCCCCTGCTGTGCAACTGTCTTAGAAAACTTCAGTCTCCAAAAACACCAAAGCAGATCTCCAAAGGAGGCAATAATGTGCAGCTATCACCTGGGCTATTTGTTACTACAGGAGTAAGCACTGAGGCTTGCTCAACCAAGCACGAAATGCATGCTTGGGGTGAGTACAGCAGAAGCTGGACTCCTACCTTTTGATTACATTCTGGCTGCTCAGAAAGACATGCCACTGCAGAGCACAGCATTTGGCTTTCACCCACCTCACACCTTCCTCCACCTTGCAGCCTCCCAGACAGCCTGGCCCCATCCATACAAGGAGTCAGAGAAGCAGAGAAGGAGTAAGGTTGAAGGGACCATAGGGGGTCATCTGGTCCAACCTCCCTGCTCAAGCAGGGTCATCCCAGAGCACATGGCACAGGATTGTGTCCAAATGGTTTTTCAGTATCTCCAGCGAGGGAGACTCCACAACCTCTCTGGGCAATCTGTTCCAGTGCTCAGCCACCTGCACAGTAAAGAAGTTCTTCCTCATATTCAGGTGGAACTTCCAGTGCATCTGCCCATTGCTCAGCACCACTGAGAAGAGCCTGGTTCCTCTTGACACTCTCCCTTCAGATATTAACAGACATTGATGAAGTCCCCACTCAGTCATTTCTTCTCAAGACTGACCTGGCCCAGCTCCCCAGACTTCCCTCATAGAAGAGATGTTCCAGACCCTTAACCATCTTCGTAGCCCTCCACTGGACCCACTCCAGGAGCTTCATGTCTCTCTCGTGCTGAGGAGCCCAGAGCTCAGCACAGTACCCCAGGTGAGCCTTCACCAGGGCTGAGCAGAGGGATAGGATCACCCTACTGACCTGCTGGCAATGCTCTTCCTAATGCCCCCCAGGACACAGTTGGCCTTCTTGGCCACAAGGGCACACTGCTAGCTCTTGGACAGCTTGCTGTCCAGCAGAACTCCCAGGTCCACGTGCCTGCAGTGCAGAAAGCCACACCTGGGCAGGGGCTACCCTTATCAGTCTACAGAGGGGCCCCCATGGGCTTTGTTTCATTCCTGCAAACAGGAGAGGACACGGAGAACAGGAGTGATTTAATTTACTGGAGGCCTGGCCTCATTATGTACCACTTTGTGCATATTTAAGGGATGCTATGAAGCTGCCAACATGGCCCACAGCTGGGCAGAACATGAGTAACCCTAGTTTAGAGGAAGAGGCAACAAAAGAACCTAAGAGAGGTCTGAAACCAGGAAAACAGGCTTGTTTATGAAGCCAAAAAGAGAGTGCAGCATATTCCAAGACCGAGGGAATTTTTCTCGCAACATTACTTTGCCTTGGCTACCTGGCCACTCTCGCATAAACAATGGAGACACACCAAGAAAGCAAGGAGACTTCACAGAGGTTATAAAAATATCACTTGTGTAATTAGACTGAATCAAAACTCATGACTTTCTGGTTGGAAGGAATGCATGTGTTTCCCCTCTCGTTTCTTTTTCTCCTCTTTTCAGTTTTTTTCCTCATAAAAATCTAGATAAACAAAAGCCCTAGGATATTGGATGGTTCCTTGCATATTGTTTTAAAAGCAGAAACAACAACAGCAACCACCGTGGTGAGGAGGAGAGTCTGTGATTGATGCTGTGCAGCCTCCCCTGTTTTTCTCCGTTTGCAGGAGCCCTTCTCACCCTTACTCTGCCCCACACAGTGTCCATCCATGTGTCATGTCCCAGGGCAGGATGAGGCACCTTCCCGTTGTTATGTGCCTTCCCACTCTTCCTTCAGCCCCAGCAGCACCCTGCTAATGGGTCACACATATAACTAACCGTGGCAAATCGGATTTACATTCCTCCCTCTCTCCTCAACTTCACGGGCAATTCACTCATTGCCTCCTTACAGACAGATAACTGTAAAGAGAAGAGAGGAAAAGACACCCCTCTAGACACCCTTGCCTACCATGACTAGTTCATGAACTCTGCAAGGCAGGGACTTCCCACTGCCATGCACAAGGAGCCTGCAGGCCTGCGAGACACCGTCTGGAAGATCACCCCCACACACCCTCATTCACGATAGCCACCAACATTCACCCACTTTCTAAAATGCTTTGGATAAAAAGCATGAGTGTTGCCAGCTTTCAGCTTCAAAAATGTTGTGTGTGGCCCTAGAACAGAATGATATAGGCTTCAAAATAATAAGACTTAACCAACCCAGAAGTATTTGGAATATTTTTCATCTGTTTTCTTATTTGGACCCTCGAGGCTTCATATTTTCAAGTGAAGTTGTTTTCTTCCAGGATCAAGAGAGCTGGAAATGCTAGTCTGAAAAAATAAAAATAAATAGAAAGCTGAGAATCTCATTCAGCCTCTTGATTCCAAGAGCTCAAATAAAGACCACAAGTCTCAAATAAAATCCACAAACATCATAAGCTTCACAATGATATTCAACAAGGGATGCCAATGTTTACAAGCATGAAATGATAATTCCCACCTCACTGGATCTGGTTCTATTTTCTTTTTCTCACCTCAGATTCAATGACTGTTTTGCTGTTCCTCTAGGGACCCTATTTCTAGACAAACAAATCAATTTCTTCCCATACATCAGAGGGTGTAATCCTATCTATCTGCTAATTGCTTTTGAAATTCTTTAGTCCTTGATGCTTCATGAAAACAAACAATTCAACAGAAGAAAAAACCCAAGTAATGGTCTTAATGAGAAAAGCTGCATCAAGAGTTCCACGTTTATCCTTTCTGTTAGTTCAATCAGCTCTTGTGTGCCCTGAGGTTGTTCTCTCGTGAGCCAACAGAAGATGGATATAGGGACAGGGGACTGGAGGGCAAACTCCTAGGAAACAGAGACCCTGGGTGGGAGAAACCCCAAACTCTTCTGAGCCTCTCTACCTTTGGGGGGTCAGAACAAGACAGTGGTTTTAGCAGGAAGCTTCAGGGTTCCCAGCACTGCCCAAAAGATTTATATTTTCTTTTCTCATTTTCTGCCCAACTATCATAGATAAGGAGGAAAAAAACCCACAAAACTATTTAGAACAACAAACTTCCTTTTTTTTCCTGTCATCAGACTAGCCAAATTTCCCTCTTAGAAAAGGGTTTAGAAAAATGGTGATCCCTGCCTCCTTTATACATTTGCTGTAAACACACCCTAAAATCATGCTGTGTTCCGTTGGGGCACATTTGGCAGTATACAGATAAAGGACCTCCACTGAGAGGGACACAGAGACATACACTTCTGTTGGGTGACTGTATGTAGACATATCATCACTGCCTTCTAGAGGTGAAACCAAGAAAAGATAGCAGTGTGACACACTATTCAAATTTGCCAACTATTCAAATTCAAGCAGCCTCAACTGCTCTCAAAAGGTGTTGATCCAAAGAAAACATGAAATAGAAGTCAATGGATCTGAGTGGAAAATATTATAGCAGTCAAACAAGCTGCTCCAATAACACTACCTCTACCCACAGGTATGTTTGAAGGGGATGGGGAGAGAAGGGGAAAAGAGAGAAGGTTCTGTACTGAAGATCTGAGAAGTTTGGGCTTGTTTGGAGATGAGGTTTTTTCCTGCAGAAATCCCTACCACTACTAGGGAGCTGTGCAAGTCCCAGAATGCCAGAGGCTGATGGGAGGTGGAAATATCCTTCATGAACTGCTACAAGCAGCCACAGGGCCTTCCATAAATCACTGCAAGCTCAAGTTAGGGTCATTAACATATAACAAGGTCGTGGGCCAGCCATTACTGAATGCTCATGGCAGAGCTGTGATGAGTAAAGTCATGCAGCGTCACAGTCCACTACGGGTTATCTATGCCCAGCAATCCTCAGCCTCCTGCCAAGGGGCAGGCCTCTGGATAAAACAGTCATATGGAAAACTTGCTTCACAAACAAACCAGAAGAAATTTTAGGGCTAAAAACTTAGTTTAGAGGCTCTCTCACTCCGGGGAGCAACAAAATCAGTTTTGCAACCAGTAGAAGTCACCCTCTTTCAGATATCTTCACACACATGCAGAGAGATACCCACACGAAGCCAAACACCCCCAGCACATGACATGTGTTTGCATGAAGACATCCAGAGAACAACTCTGCAACAATCTCCAAGATCCATCAGCCAGCAGAGATGGCTGAGACACTTTGCAAGAAGAAAAGCTCTGCCTGTGCAGCAAGGAAGCACAGCTGCTGTGGCAATGGCATTTAGCAGGTCAGATTCGAGTCTGGAATGCAACATTCCATCTTGACTCATCCCTGCCTGGAGGGTTAGCAGTTCACAAGAGGCCTGGCAACACGAGGCTGCAATAGTGGAGCAGCACATCTGCTCCGTTATCTCAACACATGGACAACTCCCACTAGTATGATCCACCCCTTACTTTTACATCCACCAAAATACATTGAATTCCTTCCCTCCCCCTCAGAAATCCAGTGCTGGCCTAGCTCACCACCTTCTTGTTGGACAGCTCAGTCACTCCAAATTCATCCCGCCAATGCTAGTGAGAGATGAAACCAGATCCTGGGGCTCTGCAGCCCAAAGCTGGTCCCCCTCCAGGTCCCTGAGAAATCCTTTGTGGTCACAGGGACGTCACTGCTGAGGTGGGATCTACCTCAGACTGAGGAGGCTGCCTCTGGTTGTTATTAGCTGTACTAAGGATTTGAAGGACACAGAGGCATCAAGCCAGCTTCTACTCCAAAATGCAGAGATCCTACATTTGCAGAATGTGCATCTGGCCTTCATTAATTCTTAAATGGTCCAACATGGAATCAGAGTAGGGGGCAGGGAGGGAGCTAACACACTCCACACTGAACAGGGGACATTCAGGCAACGGGATGTTCTGCACTGAAGATGTTTCTGATTGGGGAGTGTCTTATCCAACAAGTCCATGCTGCTAATCAGCAGGACCCTGCATGGCCCTGGGTGCTTGTGTGGGACAGACAGCCCTCCAGCAACCACTTGACCTCACAGTTTATCATGGTGGTCATGACACAACTTAGGATGGTAGCCAGGGTGGCAAGCCAAGCAAGGAGATTGGTAAAATTCAGCCACAAAAAGGTGATGAGATGGTCTTTTACCTTGACAAAATGAGGAACTGGACTCAAACATATTGCCAGCCCTTCAAGAGCGGATCTCAGAGCATGGGCAGGCTGGAGAAATGAGGTGTCAATATTCATCCTTTCCCTCCACATGGCTGGAGGCATGATCATCTTTTCCTTAAGGACCTGAGAATAAACAGATAATTAAACAAACATACTAAAAAGATCTGTATTTCCTCCAAGAGGAAAGAGCATCCCCTGTCTGGAAGATATTGGGGTGGCAGATTGAAGGAGAGTTTCACTCTGGCTCACAAGAATCAGAGTCCATCTGTGAGCGTGGCTGTGAGTGTACATGGAAGAGTGATTCAGCATGTATGAATATCTAGATAGGTGGGTCGCTGAGCACGCAGCTGAGCATGCTTGTGTGGGCAGCAAAGCACATGGCAGAATATCAGGACACAAGCAGCCTGTGGATAAACAAGTGTGTCAGAAGTGAAAGGACACAGCAGAGCAGAGGATGTGTTTGGGGGAAGAAGTCAAGAACTGTGCCAACTTCTATCTTCCATTAAACCTAGAACATTCCCTCACTTTGCTGTGGCACAGCAGCCTAGAGGAAGAAGCATGTATCTCGTTGGTGGCATCAGATGGTGACACTTGCACTGGTTTGGTGCTCAGAAATGGGGCAGACCTTGGGTTGACCTGACCTGAAAATGAGCAGAGCGGGAGCTGCGGGAAATGACGGTGTAAACAGGAAGGTATGAGATAAATAAGAGATGGGGAGGGAAGACATCCATTTAAAGTGGCAGCTGCTTTTTAGCTTCATTTCACCTCTTCTGCTCAGCTAGAAATCAAGGCCCCCACCCTTTTCTGCTGGCCTGTCAGAACAGCATACACTTACCACTTACAACTCTTTCCTAGCTGATGCAAAGCCTGCTGCATGCCTCTGTTAACACCACAGCTGAGGCTGTCCAGGAAACTGGGGAGAACAGGTCTACATGCTCCAACAACTTGAGGAGAAGACTGGGTACAAGGTTCCCAGCTAGCTCGTGTCTTAGGAGAGCCAGAGATGTTATATGCAACACAACAATGCCCAGTGATTTCCCCTCCACCTCCTCCAGTAGAGGTTGTGCTAGGTGCTGGACAACGACATGACATAAGATGAGGCCTCCTCCTAAGCATTTAGATCAGTTAGAGGGAACAAAATACATCAGGGAATGGGAATAAGTTCTTCTAGCTCCTTCCAGGGTCAGGTGTCTCTAGGAACTGAACCTTGCTCAGCATCAGTCCAATCTCAGCTTCTGCAAACTGCAATCTGTGCCTTTTAAGGACAATACTCTGCCCCGGTGGTCTCAGAAGAGAGATCAGCCTTTAGTTTCTGCAGCCTGATGCAATTTTAAGCCACTTTTAAAATAGCAGATCTACATTTAGATATTAGACATCCACAGTTCTGTGCTCCCACTCCCAGGCCACAAATACACTTTTCCCATTCTGATGGCCTAACAACCAGTAAAAAAGGATGGGGAACCTTCTGGTCAGCCTAAGCATTTTTGTTTCCTCCTCAGAACTGGACGTTCCTTACCTAGAATGAGATTTTAGTCCTGCAATTGCTGATCACTCCTGCTGACAACTGCCTTTCCCTTTACTCAGCTCTCCCCTGATCCCTTCCATTAGGGAAGTGGCAGAAGGCTGTGCCCTGCATTTCCAGGGCAAAGTATAGACCTGTCACAGGACAGTGTAGAAGGGAACCGCCCCATTTATCTGGAAAGGAAAAAAAAAAAGTCAAACCCAACCAACTTAGCCCTGTTACAGAAACCCAGTTAAGTACACAAGCTAAACAAAACACAATTAGGTTTCCTTTGGCCAGCCTGGAACATATGGTATTCGTCAGCCAGTCGTGTTCCTCTCTCAGTTCTGGCAGGAGATAGCTAACTTGTTCCAAGCACTGAGAAAACTCCTGGAAAGTCAGCATGCTGAGCAAACTTTTGGAGGGGGGCTAGCTGGGGATATAATAGCTCACACACACACAGATTTGACAGCATTTCTTCCACATTGTTCAGTGCAGCTCTAGGTTACAATGCCTCTGGCTTCAGTACATTCCTGGTTCACATTGTTCCCAGTGGTATTGCATCTCTAAGCCCTCACTTGCTAAGCACACACACAGTTTGGGGGTTGAGGGCTCCTATCAAGTAGGAAAACAAAGGTGTGGAAGGAAGAGAGGTTCCTGTGGATTTGGGCTCATAAAGAAATCCTAAAATGACAAATTGCTTCCATGAACAGCACAGCAAGACCTTTTTTACACTACCTTTCCCATGCAGGATGAAAATGGCTGCTGCCATCCCAGAATGGATTGGTGAGCAGTTCCCCAGGAAGAAAATGACAATAAATACTGTGGTGTCACAGAGATTGGTACCAGGCTGCAGAAAGGAGAAGCCTCTGAATTTGGTCATCAACCAGAACACTGCTTGAGGAGTCTGGCTCTGTGCTAGGCATAGTCTGCTCTGCTGCAGTTTACAAAGCAGTTAGCAAAGAGCTGATTCACAGAGAAATGAGCCCATGTTCTAATACAAGGAACTGGAAAGTGTGCCACTGTACAGTAATATCTGCAAAACAACTGCCACAGCAAAATCAGTTATGTCTATGGGAAAAGAAAGCTGATAAAGGACCATTGATTTATTCCAGTTTCAGACTGGAGGTGAGCAGAGTGCTTCCCACTGCACAGTCTAGGCCTGCATGAGAGTTTCAGCTGCTTTTGGTGTCCTCATAGTTCAGCCTCATCATTGCTAGAGCTGGTCTGATATCTCTTGCATGGGTTTGCTTGGTCTGCTGGAGGCCTTTTGTCAGCAAGGAAGCCAATTTATTCCCTCCAGTGCAGTTACAAGCCAGCACTGCCTCCAAGTTTCTGCACTACCTTTTATCTTCCCATACACACTTGGCCTTACTGCATATCTGTTTCTCCCCTGTCCCTGTTGATGGACAGCCTGGTTGGCTCAGGCCACTACAGACTCAGCCTAGCTTTCATCAGACAGTGAAAAAGTGGGAAATGTGGTTGTAAAGTAGAGCAAGAGGATTTCTTCTGATCATTTCATTTCATGCTCTTTGGCCCACCTGTTTGCTGCCAGAGTCTGGCTTCCTTCCTCATTTTCCTGCTAGGCACAGCCATTCTTGTTCCTTCATTGCAGAAGACCAGAGTACCTCAACTCCCTAACACATGACTTATTCTGTGACATTCTTGCCACATCAGTAGAACTTCAGAATTGCATGAGTTTTTTTACCTGCTCCTTGCAATCCTATACTCTTTGTAGCAGGAGGTATTCCCTCACTTCCATTTCCAGCTTTTTGCCATCTAAGATCTGGCTTAGGCAATAAGCTTCTGTATGTTCCCACTGCATTCACCATTGACCCACTTGTCAAGTTTACTGAGAATAAATGCTTTGGGAAAGGATATTTCACCCTTCTGGGTTGCTATTACAAACCTGCCACACTTGCCATGATCACCATTTATGTGTTGGGGCACATCAAGGACTTGCAGAAAACTTTTGCATGTTTTTTTAGAGGACTGCTTAGCCCCACCACATTCAGAAATTTTGCTGTAACTCACAGCTCCAGCGTGGCCTTTCACTAGGATTATGCATGTGCCCATGGTCAGCTCATCTCTTCCACACTCTGGCCTAACAGACATGTTGCTCTTGCTCTACATTAATAACAACAGCAGCAATTGTCCACCAGAGTTAATGGGCATAGCATACTGCTCACAATCACTTTTGGCACGAGCTTCACCAGTGCAGCCAGACAAGCCACCTACCCTTTGCAGGAGGGGACCAGCTGAGTTTTGGTCTCAGGAGCTGAAGACTCTACTGTAGCTTCATCCTTCAAGAACATAATCTATCACCCATTTAGGAGCTCTGTGGAGTAAAGCAACAATGCATCCCCATCCCCTCCCCACAGCAAGGAGATGAGTGTGGCTGGCTTTTGTTCTTGTCCACATCACAGACTTCAGTGGAGCCTGGTCACTGAGGGCCATTCATCTCTTTTGCTCTCAGGTCCTGCTCGGCAATACCCTACTGGGCTTTCCCCATCCATCATTGCTGGTAATTTCATCTCTGTCCCTTGCTGGGCACTTCCTCCCCTTGCCTTTGAATCAGAGGGTTTTTTCCCCTTTCCTCAAAGGAGCTTGTAACATTTACTGCATGGTATTGGAATCTTTGGACTGAACCGAGTCACAGTTCAGCAAATTTAGACTGGTTTCAGCTTCCTCACAGTAGGAAACTGGTCATACTGCAGCTGTCTCTGTTTTCCTGTTTAAACCATCCCATCTTCCTAAGACTCTGTCCTCAGTGGCAGAGGAGCTGCATGACCTCTGAAACAGGAGATGGCAGTTGCCAAAGGTCATTTGCAAAGCCATTCAAAGCAAGAGAGGACTTCACAATGTTTCCAATCAGTAAGCAGAGTTGCAGCATTTGGCTCCTTCCTGCAGTCTCCCAGTATCTCTCATTAACACCGGTTTACTACTGCTCCTCTGAGAGCCAAGTGAAATTTCTCTGGCTTCCAGGATGGAGGTTTCTAATGCAAACCTGGTGCAATGTCCCTGCATGCCCTGTTCCAGGCTATATGACTTCACCAGAGCCACAGCAGACCGCAGCACCCCCTCGGTGTGCTCCTTTCAGCACCACAGGACTCCTTGTATTATTTAGGTTATCTTACACGTTGGAAAGTATCACACAGTATTTTACAGGTCTTCAAAACTGTCCAACAGATAAACAATGAAACCACACATACACAGAGATCTCAAAGGGCACTGTTATGCTACCTAAGCCTGTGCCCACAGCTTTCAACATGCCATGCATCCAGAATTCCTCCCCTTCCCTGTTAGTTCATTGAAGCCACACAATTTTACATGAAAGAGCCTGGTGCCAAATATTCAGGGCTGCCCAGCACGGGTTACTCACTGGCACAATCCAGACAGGCACAGCAGACAAGCTGCTCTTTCATGCAGCAAGGGGAGCTCTCAAAAATGGACGTGTGCAAACATATGCCACGTTTGTTTTCTTGTACTGGCATTACTCAGTGGTACCTGCTACAGGGAAGCACTTCTATGCTGTGAAAACACCTAAGCACCAACATTACTTTTATGTACATGAACAGAAGAACTTGAGAGCCTGTGTTAGCCACTTGTAAATGAGCGTGCCCACCTCACTTGAAAAGCTGGCGCAGCATGCAAGTAAACTTAAGCATAATAAAAAATAATAGGAAACAGACAGGCAATAGAATTAAGAGCAGCAGCCAGCTGGGATCTTCTAACCAGTGACATCAAGGGATTGCTGAGGTAATACACTGATGGGTTTTAAATTAACTGTAACCACTCAGGAAAAAGATCTAGGCGTCACTGCGGACAGCTCAATGAAAACATCTGCTCTGTGCACAGAGGCCATCAGGAAAAAAAGAATCAAAAAATGTTAGGTTGAATAGGATAAAGAACAATACCAAAAACGCTATAAATGCCACCACATAAATCAATGACACACTCACACTTTGAGAATGAGCTGAAGCCTGCTCGCCCATTGCAGAGCAGGAGTAACAGGAACAGAGGCCAGAGAAGGATGCCAAAAAATTGTTAGAGACAGAGAAAGGTTTCCAAGGTTGTTAGGAGGAAAGATCAAGGTCCAAATGGTTCAATAGCATGCACCAGAAGTGTATAAAATGATGACTGAGATGGGGCAAATGGGAAAACTTTCACTTTCTTATGCTAAAAAATGGTGGCTGCCTAAAAACACTCCAAAAATGTTATTGCAACAGGAAAAAGAAAGCCCATCAATATTTTGCAGATTGCCCAGCTAACACGTGGAGCTTGATGCCTCAAGGTGCCAGAGAGTTAAGCTCTCACTACACTGCCATCACACAACAGTGAATGAAATGTATAGGATACACACATACCTGCTGGTTCACGTGCCTGGGCAGGCACTGAACTCCAGGGCTAGGAAGAAACAGTGAAATCAATGGCAATGAAGAAAGCCAGGGAGGAACTTGACACTAGCAGGAATGCAAGGAGAAGGTTAAGGAGAAAAAGGTGTCTGGAAAAAAAAAAATGGGAGATAAACTTCATGTAATAATCTGGAAAATGGTTAAGGGAGGTGTTTTGTGAGATTTCATCTTTCAGTCTCCAAGTGATAGAGGGGAAATTTTTTTAAGGTACTGCTAGGCTGTGTCAGAGCATATGCTCCAGTCCTCTGATGAAAGGAAAAATGGAAGATGCTGACCACAGGTGAATGTTTACAGCTGCAGCCAGCTGGGCTGCAGACAGAGTAGCCAAGCCATGAAGAGCTGCCCCATTCACGCCTGCGCTCCAAACATCAACATCCTGGTCCATCCCCAAGTACTGCATTCCCTTTGCAACCTAGTTCACCATTCAAACTTCCAAAATAAACATCTGAATATCCTGCAGATGGGGAATTTCAGGCAGCATTGAGTATTTTCAGTCTACGGTTTGATTTAGGCTGGCACAGAGAGACCAGCTGAAGTCGTGCACATTTTGAGCAGCATGAGGAAAGAATATTTTTTCCTATGTTATCCAGCATGCCTCCAGCTCAACCATCCTGGAGCCTCAGAGTCTAAATGTATCTAATAGATACAGAGCTAGGGTTTTCTCCACCACACAGGGACTTATGACAGCACAAAGCCTCATCAGGTGCCTACAACTCAGCAAATGGAAAAGCTTGCACATCACTGAGCACCATCTGAGCAGGTACTTAACCACAAGGGCCAACAAACCTCTTCAGACAGTATGTTTTTTATGAAGGTCATCCTGATCTGCACATTGCTCTGATTTCCTTTTCAAGAGCGAGCAGATGGACGAGGACAGTAGAAATGGACCTTTATGGCCACTGAAACAGAACAATTTTTCCTTCATGCTCAGGGATTTCACTTGAGTTCTCTCCAGCTGCAGTAACAAGAGCAGTTGGGGTGGTAAGGTGAACACACAGGAGGCATTAAAGCACATCACACAGCACTTGGGCCCATCCAGACTACTCATCTATTACAGAGCACGAGGTCACCTGCTCCTCTGTCCATCAATGTGCCCATGGGATGTCCACTGCAGGGCTTTCCTCTGGAAATGCAGGTCTGGCACTGGGATTTTTTGCTCCACTGTGCATGACTGGCAGATTGGATGCCTAGCCAGGCATGGGCCTAAACTTGGAATGTGTCACCAGGCAAGCAATCACACAGATTTATGGTAGTGGATGTACCAGCACCTGCATATCAAGCAGCAGTCCTAGTCCTGGAATGAGACTACCATCCCCAAAGGTATGGCTCTTGCCATTCTTTAGCATTGGAAACAGCAGATGGGTAAGAATTTGCCCTACCGTCCAGGGACAGTGGGACTTTTCTCCCTCCTTTCCCTCCCACGTGCTCCCCTCCACCTACCCTTCTCCCAGGAAACACAGAGCATCACAACCAGAAATAAAATCAATAAGGATGCAAATACACACAAATAATCACATGACTACTCGCACAACCTTTGACATCAGCTGCCTGCTCCTGGCTTCCTTTTTCAGCCTGGGAAGCAGGAGCCCCAGCACAGTAACCACAGCTCATATCACCCATTGCTCCAGCTGCTTTTCTCCACCTCCTACTCCTAATCCCACCCACCCTCCTTCCCCACCCAGTGGGGAACCCCACCACCAACATACTGTGCACACAACATCATAAAGCAACAGAGTCCAGTGTTAAGCAAGGCTTTTATGTGTAGCCAGCATTTCAAAAGGCACAGTACATGCTGTATGCTCAGTGCCGTCAGACTCCAAGACTGGATTCTCCAGTGTTTTAGGAAAAAGGTAAGGCAGGAGGAGAGTGTGAGAGGGGTGAACAGACCAAGCTTTGTGGAATTCTTTTTAAGAGTGTACGCATGACTGTATAAAAAGGGCATTTTTTTTTTCCTTACCTCAAAGAGACAATATTATTTCACACAGACCTGTTTCCAAGAGCTGCCAACCTATTTCTACATGAAGCAGTGCGTGGTTGAGGCAGCCACTGTGAAGGGGAAACCCTCTCTCCAAGTACGACATGGAAATTCCTTGACCTCAGCTGCAAAGCAAATCAACACGTGTGCAATGGGCCAATGAAAAAGAAATTAAAATACCAGAGTGGCCAACACAGATGAGAGCAGGTGTGTAAGGGAGAAGGCACAGCCTGCTTTTTCCAGTCAAAAGGCCTGACAAAAAAAACCCAGGGATATGCCAGGCTGAGAAGAAGAGGAAAGCAGGGCAAACCCAAGAGCACTGAGACATTGGTTAGAAAAGCAAAGATGTAAAATGCCAGGCAAACAGGTTCTGAATCATATTCTAAGACCCAGAGGTAGAAAGGCAGGGCAAACAGGCATGGAAGGCAGAAATAAATATTTATTTTAGGCCATGCTATCGTTTGCTGTGCTTCACGGAAAAGTTTGGGTATTCACCATGAGCCCAGACAGAGCCAAACAAGTTCATCAGTCTAGACCTGGTCACACCAAGTAGTGACTACACCACAGACCTGCACCCTACTTTAAAGCTGTGTTTGCTTCCTCCAGGCCACTGGAGAAAACACATCCAGAGTGAAACTATTTTTCCTGACTGACATTAAGGACACACCAACATACTGTCTCCAGCAAGAGTCCCACAAAGAAGTCACCACTGGATAAAGAGCTGAACAGCAATAACTGACCCATGCTAGCTTTCAAATCAAGGAAGACAGAGCTCTTCAGTTTCTTTCTTGGAGAGCTGGATATCTAGAATTAAAACATCTGAATCCTAGAAAACGTGATCAGGGCTGAACCCTTTAGGAGAGGCAAAGAAGCATGCCCCCCACGGCAGAAAACTGATGTGTACCCCAACCCCTCCACAGCTCTGCAGTGGGATTAATAACACTCCACAGCCAGGTCACTCGGTGTGAACGTGAGCTCACAGCACTCCTGTAACACACCAGATGCACAGCCTGCTCTCTCCATGGGATAGAAGTCAGCTAGAAGGGATTTCCCACTGCCAGAATAATTTGTCTTTTTCATGGCCTGCTCCCAGGTTAACAGCAGGAAAGATGACTGCAAGGTCTGGACCACAGACCTTCCAAGCAACCTGTGTGAAGCAGAACAGCAAACACAAGAAGTACTAGTGGCATCCATGGGTCAGTTTAGGTACACACACAAGGACGGGGATGCACAGCTTTTCAGGTCCATGAGCCTCTTCAAGACCAGCCATGGATACAAGCCACAGCCACAAGCCTTATTACAACTGTGTCTGTATTTAGGAGAAGTTAAGTCAGAGCAGTCCATATACTTTCATCCTTTTCAGAGTCCCAAGAAACTCCACTTAACAAAAAACATTCACCTCGTTACAGCAAGAGTGACATGCACTGAAGGCAACAATTTTGCTGATGCTTAGATACTCTGCACTCTACTCTCTAATATCTTTAGATATTCAAGATAAAAGCAATCAGATCCAAGTGAGATCTGTGGTCCAAGACTGAAAACTGGTCATAACCCACTCCATCCTCAATTAGTTCTCAGAGACCCCAAACTGCTGTAGTTTCAGTACCTGCTGGGTTTTTCCAGTCACAGACAGGCCTTTGAAAAACAAGAGTGACATCCAGTTGATTCCTACTGAATCTCCAACATGCGTTTCTTTGCCCAGTTTGGGATATATGGAATATATGGCCTTTCCTGTTAGACATCTAGAGGAATCATGGGTACCAATCCAGTCTCTCCTCTTCTCCCCTGGTCACCTGCACATCTCCTGCTAACGTCAAACTTTCCAAGGTCCCCCAGCGCTCGTGGTCTAGGACAGAAATGTATTTATTAGGCCAAAATGAACAGAGTGTGCATGAATTAGAAAATGAGTCCAGTCTGTTCAACGAGGGTTGGGCAAGCTTGTTTTGCCTGATTTAGAGGCCATTCAAACATTGTGGGTTTGAACATTACTGAATTAGTGTTTCACTTAGGAAAAACTGTGAAAAAAAAAAAAAAAAGAAAAAGAAATGTGAAGAGAAGGGGAAAAAATCCAGTGGAAACACAAACAGCATATAACGTATATGGGGTCCCCACTTGTGCCAGACCAGATCTTCTAAAGCCCTAACACATTGCACAGGCTTCCCGTCAGCTAGAAGTTCCTTTGGTATACACACACACACAAAAACAGAGCAATCAATCCTGAATCACCATAACAAGATGGAACAGGTCAAAAGAAATGGATATACATGCCAACTACAGCTGGTCCTAATCTCTGACCTGTCTTCATTTAGAATTTGAAATCAAGACCATATAGATCAAGAACAGAGAAAAAATTTGCAAAGCTCCAAGTCGCTCAGACCACCTTGGGTGAATCACAATGGCCTTCTGCATCAACAGGTCATGCTGCAAACTCTCCACAGCTCCTGCAGTTGGTTCATTAGCTTTCTCCCTCTCTCAGCTGCATCTGGTTCCTTGTAGGACTCCCAACAGCCCAACTTTCTGGAGATAATTAGCAGAGGTCATTTTACATCCCTCTGGGAACAGAGCCCCCTGACAGGTGACATTATATTAGGGCCCATCAACTAAAGAACAAGTCCTTCAGGTTCATCAGCTAACCCTGAGAGGACAGCTGGTCTCTTCCCAATCTTCACCTCAATAGCAGCAGAGGGGAAAGGTGTGAGACATCCTTAGTGTTGGGAGTAAAAGCAAGCAGAGGACATGATGAAAGAAAATTGGGCACCAGGGAAAAAGCTTAAAGTACTGAAGGAACAAGGCAGCAAGGCTCTCTTTGCCAATCTGAGCACTTTAAACCACCTCTTCTATCACACATCTCCATTTCTAAAGCAAAAAAACCACAAGGAATCAAGTGGAAACCAAACTGAGAATAGCCAACATCCAGAGGTATTTTCTCCAAACCCTAAAGGTTGATTTAGGTGAAAACAGAGACAAGAAACAAAGAGGATGCTGGCAATGGACATTGCTTACCTGCATATGATCAAGATCTAATAGCAGAGCACATGGCCTGAGTGAGCAGTTCCCCCACCACCAGCACTATGCAGCCCTCCTCATGGGATCTGTCAGCCCCAGAGACCTCACTCAGGTGATTAACTCCACCTAAAAGACCATTCCTTCCTCCTCCCCCTTCTCCATCAAACACTTGAAAGCCCCACACCTGTGTGGGTTCATCCTCTGCTCCCATTTACACCCGAGCTACACTCCTCCTCACTAGCAGGTCCCATAAGTTGCACGAATGAGAGAGAGGTTGTGTTTGTATCAAGAAACCACACACAAGTTACCACCATCACTTTGGGCCATCTTTTCACTCTGCCTCTGGGCCCCTTGTGCCCAGAGGATACTCTCAAGACAAGCACAGTTGCACAGATGTCAACAGGACTGCCCCAGCCCTGCCCTTGCCTGCAGTGCAGAGGAAGATGCTGTGGGCCCTAAATGGCAATGACCCCACACAGGAGGAATCCCTTTTCTTCTCCATAACATCTCTGACTTCCCCCCCACCTAATCTATATTTTTTTTCCGGCCCATGTATACTTTCCAGCTCGTTTCCTCTTGCGGTTCTCATTTCCCGCTCTTAGGAGGTGAGCTCATGCTTTTCTCAATTACCAGCCAAAGAAAGAGAGAGGGAGAAAGCAATCTTATGGAAACAGATGAAGTCATGCCTGTATAAGGCCACATTACAGCTCGTGCTCACAGAGCCATGATGCAGACATTGCTGCCCCCCAAACATGGCAGGGCAGCCCAGCTTCCCAGTCCACAGTTGAAGTTGTTCTCCTTGTGCCGAGGGAAGATGCTCCACCAACACGCAGGGACCGTGGAGCATGTTTGTCTTGCCGGCTTTTCCCTCTCATCTCCCCTCCACCCTTTCGATCCTACCGCCCTTTTGTCCACCTCCAGCGATCCCCATGGATCTTTGACTCATTCACAGCACGCCACTGAGTCAATAGCGAGCCCACAGACCACGTGCAGGGCTCCCAGCACTGCGCGCCCTGCCTATGGCTATGCGGACGCCGGAGAAGTTACACCAGGGAAATCTAAAGGCAATTAAAAGCATAATACAAGTGGTTGTTTAGGAAAGGTGGTGGGGAGGAGAGAATAAAATTAAAATAAATAAAGGAATGTTTTAATGAGTGCAGCAGTGAAAGCGGGATTAGAGGTGCCTGAATGGCATCTCTATATTTCCCTTATGGAAGGGAGGGCCGCCCAGCGCAACCAGAGCTGACAAAAAAAATTAGCTGGGCCTCAGGCTCAGAGAAACATTTGGCTAGAAAGGAAAGAAGGTAATTGCTGCAAATGTAGACTAATTCAGGAAGCAGCCAACCCTACACGGGGCCGGTTCTTGCGCTGTTAGAGTGCTACGGACACTTGGTGAGTGCTGGCTTGAGGGGCAGAAAAAAGCACAGGGAAATAGTAGGAAAAAACAAACCAAAACAAGACAGAAAACAACAAATTTCTCCTTCCCACAGTTCACTCATGCTTAGTGTTTTTCTTCCCTCATCTCTCGCTCTCCAAGGACACTTAGGATTCTGCTGGGGGTCCTACTCAGCCTTGCCATCACCATTCTGTCTGATGGCCATGGAGGGAACAATCTCAGTGGCTCCCAAAGAGTGGACCATACCCCTCCCTTCCCCCTGCCCCAGGAGAGGAGCGGGCTGGAAGGTGAGGCGCAGGGCACGGAGGATGTGTTTACTCTCATAACACCCCTGTGAGGTGGGGAAGTCATAGCCTCATCTGACAGATGAGGAACAGAGGCAAAGTGAGATTAAAGGATTAGCCCAAGGTCACACAGGAAAAGTTTGTAGCAGAAGTGGAAATTAAACCCAGGTCTCTCGGTCCAAAATCAGTGCCTTAAGCGCAAGACCAGACTTTCCTAGAGCTGGTCAACCTTTTATATTTGATAGTTTAATTTCAAACAGAAAAACAGTTTATTTTCTAAATACATATTTTCATAGAAAAGGGAGATGGAGGAGCTCATTTCCTGGAGGCAGGAGCTGCTTAAGATCTTATTTATTTCTGTTTAACTTAATTTCTTTTAGGTTTTAGCATTTCTGATGGTGAAAAAAATGCTGCAGAAATTTCAAAGCACAGGAACACATTTCTTTTCATTTATAATTCATCATGGGAAATATTTTCCACTTTCCAGCCAGTTCTGCCCTGCCTCTCTTTGCCTTACCAGGTTTTTAATACCTTTTTATTATTATTTTTTCATAGCCTCAACTAGCTTAGAAAGCCCACATCTAAACAGAGGCCTTTGTTGGACAACAGTACTGTCACTAAAACCCTGTGGCTCGGAAAGGTACTTTACAAATGAATACAGGCAACAGGTCCATGCCTGGACATATGTAAGCTGCAGGACAAATCTGAGCTAGACCCCAGCTGCTGCTGACTCTGCTCATCCAGTCCCTGCCCAGACCATGCCTCCCTCTGCTTCTGGCTCTGGAACTCCCTATTTTCTTCCTTTTTATTGTGCTGCCAAGTCCAGTCCTTCCAAAACACATCTTCCTCTTGGCTCTGAAGGCCCCTTGGCAGGGAGAGGCTGTCCCACGCCTCCTCACACATGGGCCAGCTGAGGTCCATGGAGGAGCAACTACTTGTCCACAATTAGCTAGGAGACCATCAGCAGAGCTGGGGAAAGTAGATGGGTTTCATTAATACAGAGCCTCTCTGCACTTACACATGAGAAATCCAGCCCTCACAGAGGCCCCTAGGAATTTAACATCTCTGTCCAAAAGCGGAGGTTTTTCACCCCGAGACACTAAACAGCAAGAAAGCTACATGAAGCAAACACGACCTGAGGCTGGCATATTTAAAGGTGACTTAAGGACCCAGACATTCAATCCCCATGAAAACAAATGAGAATCAGTTGGCAGAAAAGTCCTGTCTTATATTCATGCCAACCAAACGGTTAAAATTAGTTACAATTGGTAAAGCATTTTGAAGAAAATGTGGAACACTTATATAAAAGCTGAGTGTTGCTCAGAAACAAAGATCTCTTTTCCTGTAATTGTGTTTAATGATCTCTGAAGAACAAGCAGACAATCCACAAGGATGACTACCACCATCACATATGTTCCTGTGACAATGAGGGAATTAGGCTGAAACAAAGACTAATATGCTATCCTTACAAGGCAGTTTTCACTTCTAGTTTGGCTCCCTCTTTACCTAAATACTTATTTACACAAACAGGCAAACTCTATGTATCAATGATGAAGTATTCCACCAGCAGAAAAGAAAATGTATCATGACTGGTATCAGTGCAGTTTGCCCTGAAGATATCTAAACACTCACCTACCACACAAAAAGATTTCAGTCTCCTCTCTCACTCCCAGCTGGGTTGTGTCTGGTCCACAGTATCCACCACTCTTCTCTGAGATGGGGAAGGCCAACCTAAGAGAAGAGCTTCGGCAGCATTGCAAGGGCAGGTCCTGGATCATTTAACTGACTTCCATGCACTGAAAACTCAGCTTTGAGCCTTTTTTGACTTGTTTCAGCCCCAAGGAAGGACAGTTTGTCACCTCTGGGACAAGCTCTTTGAGGCTGGCTGAATTCTGCAGCAGTCCAGAGCACCCTGCACTGCCAAAGGAAGAGCTCACGCTCAAATTTTGAGTCACCTCAGTTGGTGCAGATGACAATAGCAGCATAGACCAGTGTGTGCTATCCAAAAGATGTTCAAGGCCACCTGGATATTTTTGCATCTGGGCTGTGGCTGCACCCTCTCTTTTTTTCACTGCTTCCCCCCATTATCACCTTAGTTAACAGTGGGCGAGAAACTAAATTTACCTGTAAGTCCACGTGCTCACACATAGGCAGCACAAGGGCGGGGTTCTTCATCGGCTCAGTTGATTTGTTGTGGTTTGTCCCCTATGGTCAATGTTTGTCAGCCTCCTGAGGATATGCCCACAGGGAAAAGGTGCAGAGAGGCCTGAACGCACCACAGGGCTGCCTGGAAGCTTTGGGTGCAACTGGTCCAGAGAGAGACAGGCAGGTGATAATGAGCTGGTCTTCATCCTATTTTGCAGGTCAGGTCTGGATTTAGGACAGAAATATCCAGAGGAAAACTTTTCTAGACTGGAGCTCACATTATACAGGCAGAATGTGGTTTTCACTTCTTTGTCGCAAATTCTGGGTAAGGTGAAACGAATTCCTGGAAACTGAAGGGTTTGGACACTAGAGTTGTAGACTTGGAAAAATACTACTTCTGGCTACGATGATTTATTTATAGTTGCAATTAAAGACAAAAAGCCTCTTCAGAGAGGGAGGATGAAGTGGAAACAAGGCCAGGCCTAGAAACCTAAGACTACAGGGATTCCCAGAGCAAAATTAATCAGGGAACTGAGTTGGTTTTTATTTATTTTTTACCTAAAGGGTTATCTCTTCATTTTGCTTATCTGGCCCTCAGCTTTGCAACAACCACATTTCTGGACCTTCCCCACGAGCTTTGGAAACAGGCCAAACAGGCTAAAATTGAGACTGGAGATGGGTCTCAAACTCCCAAGAAAGACTTGTAAGCCTTCAGCCACAAAGGGCGTCCAACACCTTACCCCTGGAGCTGTTCTCTGCCCAGCCACAGCAAAGGTAGTGACAGCTTTGGAATGTGGCAGTAGAGAGAAAGAAGGGAGTCCAAAATCACCAGCTGCATGGAAGAGCAAGGAAGTACAAGAAGGCAAGAAAGAGCCAAAAGTTCTTACATCTACAAAAAGAAGTGCGTGTGGTAGGATTTTCTCTGTGCTGGCCTTTGATTTACAGCCTGCCAGGGTATATATTATTCCAGCTCTTAAAAGAGTGGGTGTGGTGCAAACCCCCAGACAACCTTTTGAGAAAAAGCTCTGTAGATGTCTCTTCATTCCTTTTAGATCCAGTTTTTGGCCCTGCAAATATCCCCTGATGAATAAAACATCTGGCTCCAGCCACAATGACTTGGATAACAAATGAGGTGGGGAACTGCAGATCAATTCAAACAACAAGACAAGTCAAGGTCTTGAGGTCTTGAGGTGCTTCTTTGCTGTCCCAGTGCTGTCCCACCCCTTCTGACCAGGGTCTCCAATCAAGACTTCCAGGATAGACAGGACCTCTGATCACTGCAGCAATCAGAAAAGTGTCCAGGCAGACCAAAACTAGGGACAATCTCTCACACAGAAAAGCCAGGGCTGCTTTACTGTAAGAGATCCTGAAGTCAGCTCTGTCTGTTCATCCCTGAGTCTGGACTCTCAAGCCTCGACTTTCCAGACTGGAGCAAGAGCCCTAGACACCCTCATGTGTAAGCATCTTCAACTAAAAGGCTGCCACAGGTTTCCCCTTCAACCTGCATTGTCCCATTTACTTTTTGCATTCCAGCCTGGAAGAAGAGGCCGCTACTCTCTGTTTACAAACACTTTGGTCCCAGAGAGGTTTTTCAGTCTCTTGGAGCTGCCTGACTTCCGCACTGTGACAAGAAGCTGCACTGCACCACCCTTCATGCACCTTTTCAAGCAACTTTCCCCCTACTCTGCATCCACTGAAACATGCATGGACTACTAGCAGCAGTTATCTTTAAACAGGTACCAGAAGCTCAGCTGAAACCCATGGCAGAGGTGTAGTACCTCTCCCTAAAATGGGGAAGAAGCAAGACCAGATGAACTTTAACTCACAGGATTTATAGGGCTGGCTGAAATAATTAGCAATTACCTATTTGTCTCTTATCAAGGATGTCTGAGGTGCATGACAGAGAGAACAAAGCAAATTTTGTGCCTAAAATTAAATGAGCTTGTGGATTGCAAAAGGAAGAAAAGTCAGGTTAGCTACAATTCCCAGGAGAAAAACCCTGAAACATAATTAAATAATGAATAAATACCACAAAGTATTCATAAGCACAGAAGATAACAAAGCAAAGTCTTAGGCTGATATGGATTTAATCAGAAATAATTTGAATCCAGCTAAGCTAATTTCCCTCTATGACAGGCCGCATGGATAGCAGAGAGGCCATTACATGTCTTGACTTATAAAGCTTCAGATGCATAACATCCTCCTAAGAGATGAAATAAATGGTCTCAAGTAAACTTTCACAGAGCAGATGCAAAAGTGACTGGAAATATGATACTTGGACGCTAACTATCAATGGGTCACTGTCAAAATAGAGGGATTAACCCAGCAGAGCTGTACTGTGTTTGTTGTGAGTCCAGATTTCTTCAAAGTTTTCTCTAACAACTTGAGCCATTAGATAGATTGCATGCTTGTAAAATACACAGCTGCTATGTAGCTGGGAAGAACTGCCTGAAGACAGGCTTGAATTCTGATCTTGACAGTGGGGAAAATGTCTGAAAAAAATTGGACCCCATTCAGTACAGATAAGGATAGGGAAAACCTGTCCACAATTCCTTCAAAAAATTATGGAGAGCTTTGAGATGAACTGCAAATTTAATAGGAGTCAGCCATGTCTCATGACTACAGACAAAAGATAAATATCCTGGGTTGTACAAACATGAGTCCAGCCTGTAAAACATGTGGAGAAACCCTTCTGCTCTGGTCCCCATAGCAAGGCCCCAGCCAGAGTGTTCATCTAGTCTCAGGACAGTGAACTCCAAAAAGATGTACATTGATAGGAAATAATCTGGAGGAAAGCAACACAATCAAAGATTTAGTACAACCTCACGCACGTGGAGAGCTTTGAACAAAGTGGGGTTGTCCGTCACAAAAGATAAACCCATCAAGAGATAATACACAATAAGAGTTTTCAGATTCCTGAAAGTTCACCTGCCTTTCTAAGCCCAGGCCCTGGACACCCTCCACTTCAGAAACACGGAGCAGGTAATCAATACACGCTTTAGGAAAACATGGCATGTGATGGAGGGTGGTCCAGTGAAGACCACAGTGTAAGCACGAACTTTTGGCCCACAAAAAGCAGGAGTTACTGAATACCCTTTGCCTCCAACAGCCCACCCAAAAGGCATCACAGTGGAAGGCAGTTTCTGCATCCTGCAAGAGCAGCTGGGCCAGAGTGCGTGTGAGACCTTGATTAAAAACAGGCTGCTGTTCACATTTCAGCTCTGCTTCTGGCAATCTGTGAGAACTTCCTCATTCCTAGAGGGTCTCCTCATCCCAGATGAGGGAGCTGTTGTCTGGGGAAGACCTTTAGTATTCATTACAAAAATGTTTCAACCCTCTTGTCGGTCTCTCCTCACTTCACCAAGGCATGCAGACAATCTTATTTTCAGAAGCACCCACCAGAGTGGCTCTGCTACTCAAATGCCTGACTCACCCCTACTGCTGTCAATGGAAAACACTTCCATCGATGTAAAGCACTCCACAGGTTTCAGCAGAACCTGTACAGAACCCCAAAGCAGTGGTAGTGAAACGTGAGGAACCCACAGCTTCCACAAGTGACTCATGAGACTGAAGAGAAGGTGGGGAAACCCTGAAATGCAAGTGGAAGAGCATTATGCTGGACCAGAATCATGCAGAAGGCACAGCATGAGCAAGCCAACACAGCTCTGTAGGTTTGGGAGTGATCTCCCCTCCCCAGGCACACCAAAAACACATAGGCAACTTGGCTGGTCTCCTGGAGAAAGGATGGAATGCCAGTCCCTGGTGGAGCTGCAGGTTCCCATCCCCAGTCACAGTGGGTGAAACATGCCATGCTCCCAGCTAGAGGGAGAACAGCATCCCCAAACACCGAGGGAGGGGCATTTCCAGTGCCTAAAAAGCCTAGAGGAAGGTCCAGACAACAAGAACTGCAAACAGCAACCAAAGCTCTGTGGAATATGAAAGGAAGAAATAAGTAAAAGCAGATGGAGTTGTGCCACAGAGGGCTTTTCCCTTCCATCTCCAGCATTCCAAAAACAGTCACCTCCCCTGCCCAGATGGTCTCTGTCCTTACTGAACTGGGCAACTCTGCTCTCAGCTCTGTCTGGCAGCCCTTGTCCATGGGGAATGCTAAACCTCAGAGTCCCAACACACACGTTGCAGACAAATTTTTTAACCACTTCTCTCACCCCAAAGCAAAGCTAACTGCACTGGAGTCCCAGCACAATGAAAGCATAACACAGGTATAAAGATGAACAGGCCAAAAATCTTACAAATTTCATATAGTTTGTTATTGGCCTTGTTTTTCCAGATAGGTTCAAACATGGTCACATGTATTACAATCTAACCATTAATTCAAATACCACTTAATGCAGAAGTTCACGTTGGTTCAGTTACACCACAACAAAGACTGATCCAAGCAGGGTCAGCAGGGTCCATTTGACCTGAACCATTTCCTGATTCATCCACAGAGTATTACTCAGGGATCTAACTGAGTTCTTTAATAATAACTTCCACTTAACAAATGAAAGTTTTAGTATAGGTCAATTCTAACCAGTGCCTGGTCTGGACTGGAAAGGTGTCTGTATGTTGCACACCCTGCTGTAGATCTGTTTCTAGTATAAAGATGGCATCCCAAGCACACATAGACCACGCCTGTATTCTCAGTGAAATACTGGTGTTACTGCATCATGACAAGAAGTTATATTGCTTTAAAGGCAGCAGCCCAGAGCAGTATAAATTTTTTGCACAAACTCTCAGATCTTTCCCTGAAAGCAGGGGACAGCAATTATTCCTGAACCAAAACAACCATGCAACAGTGGCAGTAAATTATTTGATTTGTTTTCTGGAAAATGCTGTGTTCAAGCCAGGCCAATAAAAGTGATCCAGTATCCAAGGCATTTTTGCCGCTTGTTAAAAATGCCGAATTGTCCTTCCAGCTAATTTACTAGCATAAAATCCAGTACATTTTAATTGCTGACTAATTTGCAGAGATCTTACAGAGCCTGTGTCTTAGGTCTGCTCTGAAGAAAGAAACTAACAGAAGTGTCTGGGAAAGACCAACATGGCCTGCAGCCATCAAGGAAACACCTCACCAGCATGAGAAGCTTGGCTGTATCTCCTTGGCAGCTGATGGAAGTCCATGAAGAAGTAAGTGCATTCATAAATGTAACTCCACACAAGTTATTGCCCAGTTGAAGGTGAGGAAACTGCTGTACATTGCAGAGCTGAGAGCCTTCTTCAAAGAGAAGACACACATAATTCCCCAGCTGAGCATTCATTTTATGTGCACACACAGCATTGCAAAGTCCACTATTATAATTTGGTTTCAGTAAAAACAGTGGCATCTGAGGGATATAGATGTGGGCTCAACAAAAAACACCAAACACTCCCACTTAACTATTAATCATTTTTAATAGATTTCAGGTGACAGTAGCTATGACTTTTCTGATCATGACTTAATACACCCCTTTTACCAAAAGATGACAATTGTCTGGCTAGAACCAATTGCTGTCATTCTACTGCCTTTGGTGCTGATCTCCACTAACCATCAATACAGGACAATGTTTTTATGTAGCTGCTCTTGATTTAAGCAAAGCTTACAAAATGGGCATACAGAGAAATTTCAGGTATGATTTATGGTTATCATGAAAGTAAAGGTAATTGACACTCCTGATGTTGCTCACTGCTATGCAGATGTGGAAGAGATGAGTCCGAGTGCATCAAGCCTAGCATATATATGTGTCTGGAAGCCAAAACCAAGAAATAAACAGCCTAGGAGAATCACCTACCAACTTCTGGCCACCAGGGATTCATATGCTTAGCTCACAGGAGCAGCAATTCCTCGCTGAGATTCTCTGAGCTGACTCCAAACAAGCTGGGACATCCCTCTGGAGTGGTAGAGGCCTGCGTGGAGAGACCAGATCATTCTGAGGAGCAAGGAGAGCCACATCAGCATGGCCCACAGCCAAGGCCAGCCAGCCCCCTGAGCCACTTGGCTCAGCTGTGGTATCACACTGACACAGCTACAGCCCTCCTTGGGCACCACATCACACTGGGCAGAGGCACCCAGAGGGATCACACCTAACAGACAAAGGGCAGGAAAGGGAACAGAGACTTGGAGTCACCCACCTGAGGTCACAGAGCTGGTCAGCCCCTTGCACAGGTACTGCACCCAACTGCAGCCTGCTGTCCACTTGCCCATGCTGTCAGTCTGCCAGTGGAGCTTTCAAAGGACATTTTCAGCTGCTCACACACATATGGTTGCTGACACGTGGCTCAGGAGGAGGAAGCTAATAACAGATCATCTAAGGATAACATCATACTGTATATCAGATCATGCTGAAAGGAGCCCAAGCCAAGTAAGCTTTTTTCCCCCCTCTTCAGTGGAATTTCCTCGTGTATGCATGTTTTATTCTGAAGATGACATTTGTTTGCCTAGAAGTGGAGATTATTCTGCAGACTATTTTCTTTAAAGAAAAAAAAAAAGAGTCTTCCAGGTGACAAGAAAAAATTTACAAGTTTTTTTTTTAAAGGAGAGACCAAATGCAAGAAAGGCACATAGTAAGCATGAAGTAAAATAACAGAAATAATGGGAATAAATTAATCCTTTAGGTTTGCAGATTAACCCTGCATTTTCTCAGCCATGCTTAATTCATGTATATCTTAATATCCTGGTTCTCTTCTGCATCTAGGTCCAGCTGGCACTGCCAAAGAAGTTCCTTCCACACCTCCCCTGAACAGGGAAACACAGGTGAACAGTTTTCAAGGGTTTTATATTTTCAGCCAAAAGCACACCTTCTATTCTTTCATGTCTATTCCCTGTCCCCAGTCAAATCACAAACTCATCAGGGACAGACATGTGCATGGGAAAAAAAAGGACATAAAACAGCAGTCCCCCCCACAGCACTTCACCAAGGTCATTTGGGCTGCACCCTCACGGTTTCTCAGCCTAAAGAGTCCTACTCTATGTTTCAGCCCTTTTTGACTGCTAAAGGTTCTTCCAGGAGACACATCTTCTGCAAATGGAAATTCACAGACAATGTATTTACTTTTTCTATCAACCTTTCACCCCTAACTGTAGACTTTTCAAACATAGGTCAAAAATGGCTTATCTAGTTTCTCTCCCTCACATCCTTCAGCACTCAGGCAGTTTAATCCTATTCATCATGCTTGTCAACCATGTCTGAACCTTGTACAACTTTGCAATTAAGGACTATTTGTGGTCTCAACACATTCTCCCCCTACACCTCAAAAGGCGGCATACCTTAGTATCAGAGACCATTTCAAGTCACAAATGACCTATTGAAATTGTCCAGTCTCATATCCTATTTGAAGCAGAGCCAGCTAAGAAGAGTTTGTGCTAGACCTTGTCCATTCAGGTTCAGAATATCCCCAAGGATATCAATCTCACATCATCTGTGGGGTCCTACTCTTGTGTTCCACAATCCTCGATGTGACAGGCATTTTTTTCCTAATATCAAACAGAAATTGTGATTTTTAGAACTTGTGTCTGCTGCCAGCCCTATCACTGCCCATCTCTGAATCAAATAGCCTGGTTTTCCAGGCTCCTTTTGGGTACCTCTAATGAGTATAATGCTCACATAGCAATTTCAGTTTCAGATTTGTACTTTGACTAAGAAATTAGAGCAGTTCCTTCCATAGCAGCAAAGGAAAGCTGAATGTTAGAAGGACAATGCAACCAAAACTAGTGAAGTAACTGGGAGTCTTCCCATCACAGCCAATAATCCAGGAAGTGGATAGACAGCACAATGAGAGAAGGTTTGGAGATGCATTTTCTTAATGGCTTAAGGCAAACTGGTTTTAAAATTTGTTCCTGCATGCATGGATTGCATATCAGATCCCTTTTTAATTCCTACTGGCAAAAGCAAGAAATAATTAAAAAAAAAAACAACTCACAAAATTCTCATTCAGTACTCAAAGAATGCTTGGAATAAGTTGGAGAGGATATGGTATAATTTTTCATGAGTAATAAATGTTTAAGTCATGCTTGAAGCACAAAATTCAATTCAACTTTAATTAGAGAGGCGTCACTAAAGCTCTTATTATGATTTTATAGGCCACAGAGGAGATCAGATCAAATTCTCGAGTTACTCTGAACAGGGCAGAAAAGGCAAAGAAGAGATCACATGCAGGACGATTCAGCTCACCCACACTCTGCTATTTGTGTGCTACTATTAAAATCTGCCTGATCCAAGGATGACTGATTTTTAAGAATCCCTAGTACAGGCTGTAATGCTACTACACATTAGGGCTTCAAAAGTATTGTTCCCTGGCCCACACCATGCCACGGAATAAATCTTTGGGAGGAGCTGGGGCATGTTGAGCAAACTCTGCTAGGCTATTAACCAAGTATGATCAGATACCTTTCCAGCTGCAGCAGCACCAGCTTTGCCATAGCCTAAGGCTGCTGGTATGTGTCTCTTCTTTTTTTTTTTTTTTCCCCTCAAAATAAAAAGGAAAGACCTGCAGAGCAAAACCAAAACCAATCTAGATGGTCCTCCACGGTGCAGAGTCAGAACTCCAGCAACTGCTGTCAAGGGAAAGATATAGAAAATTTATCTCAATTCACTCTCTGGATTGTTTGCTGAGATTGGGAGATAATATTTCTGTTTAAAAATAAAGAGCTGGGACCACAGAGACACAGCTGCAGGTATGACATCTCTTGTGACCTCCAGAACTCAGGTGTTAGAGGGAGATATGCTTCCATAATTTTTTCTTTTCTTCTGCCACTTTAGGCAATAAATAATCTCTAAACACTGGCTGAAGGCACATGATTTTATGGGAAACACAAATCAAGACACTACAGGTTTTAAAGGCGGACAGGATTACTTTTTTTCTTTAAATATTAAATAGTTTATTTTGAAAATATTTGTGGCAAAATGGCCATGTAGCCACATCAAGTCCTGCAATAATTTTTGTTCACTTTTCTGCATGTGTTGCAAGAATAGCTGGAGTATACAAAGAAAAAAAGAAAAAGAAAGCAGAGAAACATACAGTAAACCATAGAAAAGAGCAGGAAAATGCTAGTACAGAAAATACACCAGTAGGAATAACTGTGATCCAGTCAGGCCAGATATGGTAAGAAACCATACCTTGGACAGGTCCCATTAAAAACAGACAGGTTCATGTTGCACAGGCCTATTCTGCAATTCTTGAGGAGTCAAGCAGCAACACGGGCTCTCCGTGGCTCCTGGGCTCTGACAACATCTAATAGGACAGCTAAAACAAAACAAAGATTGAAGAAAGGGAAAACTGGAGAAAAAATAAAAGAGAAAAGCCACACACTCTTTGTTATTAATCCCTTACAAGACACTACAGAAAGAGGTGGAATTGTCCACAGGTAAAAACAGGGAATGACAGATTAAAATCCTTCCATGCATGGTAAATGCAGCAGTAGTACCATACATGGAGTCTAGAGAGCAAGGTGTGGGAGGGGATACAAATAACTTATTTTGCATATAGGTCACACCTGCACACTTATGTCCAGTATATTTACTTTGAAGAAGCCATCTACAAAGAGAAGACATTGAAGAGCATTACCATACCAGGAAGGATGTTTCCTTTCAGTTACTCCTCTTTCTCATCATGTGCCTTTGCAGTTAGTGTTTGCTCAGCGGCAGAATCCCTACCAAGTAAGTATTGACAGCAAGGTAGATCAGGAAGGTTAGTCCCACAAAGATTTACCTTGAAAGAAGCTGGCCCCCATGCTGGAGCTGCCTTGTCCCATGCCACACACAGAAGGACGTATGCGTGTTCAGCATGTTTCCTTGGAAAACTAAGATCTGCAAATTTTGCAATCAAAACAGGTACTAAGGCACCAGATGTTATCAAGCACCAGAGCCAGGAGAACTCTGTGCTTTGATCCATCTCAGCCATCTAGATCCCACTGCAACTTACCACACTTCATGGTGCCTCCCTTCTCCCACCACACATCCCATTTTCCTCTCTGTTAAATGCTGTGCTCCTGCATCCCCTCTCTGTGGCTTAGATGAGAACCAATTAGTTAAAGCAATGCATTGAAACAATTAGGCAACTTGCTCACCTAATCCAGGAGAGCTGGCTAATAAAAGAGAACTACTGAAAACTTTGCAGGCAGATATGTAAGAAAGATCACTGTTTCTTACCCAATCTTTCTCCTGGGATCAGAGTACGGTTGTGAAATATATCAGAATTCTGTTTTCTTCTTTCCTTTCCTAAGTTTGTGTCTGAGGGCTTAATTTTTATTGGGATGGTGTTGCAAACAAGCCAGCCAGGGGCTTCAGAAAATGTCTCTATCCCTGATCCTTCACAAGCAAGTCAAAACATTCTTCAGATGGCCTTTGGAAATTATCTGGAGAAAAGGGGCTCTAACTCTGATGTGGACATGGTTAAAAGCTGTAAGAAGCTCCCTGGGCTGGAATGGCACCTACAGGCTTAACGTATTTACATTAATCAAGATTCAATCAAAGGCTTATTGGCACTCTCAGTCTGTGTGCCTGCATTACAAATAGCAATACAGATTTCTGGGAAGGTTTAGTCAAGGCCTTAGCATAACTTGCAGCTACAGTACAAAAATACATAAACCATATAAGGTTACACAGTTCATTAAATGTTAGCAATATGCTTAAAACTAAAACTAAGGCATGCGCTTTATATACAATTTTGATTGTCTATAATCCGTGTCAACACAGCTGTGCTACAGACCTCCTAAGTCACTGTTAGCAAGTCCATCTGCTTCACTGAACTGTGTCTAGTTTTCAAATAATGGCAATTTCTTTAACATTTTATGATTCCTGACTGTGAAAACTGCCTCTTGCGTGAGCCCGTGTCAAAATCTGACTAATGTTGCAAATTGTGTGGTGCAATGAGATTTTGTTGGCAGTTGGAGAAACATAAAAATGTTAAGACACTTCACAAAAGTTTCACAAAGGAGTCACTGAATAAATCTTTTAATCTCAAGTAGCACGTACTTCATTACATCAGCATTTTTCAAGGAATGTTCCTATTGTCAATGAAAATTAGCTCCAAGAATCTGAAAGCAGGAGGACTTCACAAGGGAACCCGAATCCCAGAATTATGGCTTGTGTGTCAAGAGTTCTGTAAAAAACCAGACTTCTGAAAAGCTGGCTCTTCTGCTTTACAAACACAGGCCTTTGCTACCCCAGTAAGACCAAAGCAGATAATCTTTACTGGAAGATTTTGGATAGTTCTCAGTTAGAGAAATGTCATCATTCCCATCTGTTTTGCTGTGTACTATATCCACGGAAACTTCCCATCATTGGTGACAGGACTAGCTCTGGGACCTTAACTCCCAGGCTAGATTCCCTACATGCTCTGTAAGAGTGAGTGAGGGTTTATAATGGTGCTCAGGTTTTTGTATTCTCCTCAACAGTAGTCACTATCCAAGTTAATGAGGAGATTTAATTATGCAAAAACTTTGAAGAGGTGGTGATAAGTTGTTTCTGAGTAGAATGAGAATATCAGATTCCAAAATCAGAATAATTTTTCATAACTTAGTGACTGAAGAACTATTTTCTTCCCTCCTCTGACTTCATTCAAGTATTGTAATTTGCTTTCAGAATGGTCTGGCAAGTCTAAAATCAAACCTGGTTTTCCCAAGGATAGAGAAAAGCTGTAACAGAACATTGCATAGAAGCAGGTTGTAACCCACCTTACAGAAAAGTCAGCATTTCCCCCTAACAACAAGGTTAAATAATTCAGCCACATAAAACAAGAGGCCACATAGCTGCCACCTCTTAAAAGTACCCTTTATGTGGCAAACAAAACAACAAATCCAACCTATTTGCAGACTCAGCAATGGCTGTAGATGTTTGTTCTGCCTGATGTATGGGCCCTAGTCAGTGCTGTAGGTGTGCTCTCAGGCAGTCTGTTGCACATTTACCGTGTGCCTTTTGGACTCCATCTGTTCCTTACAGGAAGCCTAGACATTTATACCTTCAGCAGACATCTCAAATAAAATGAATAATATCTGGCCAGCTCACTGCTGAAATGAGAGAACCAAGAAAAGTGATGTGAGTGAGTCAGCAGCTACAGCTATTGCTCATATGTGGATATCAAGTCTACGCCTGAGCCCAGGGTAAGGCATGCATGGAGGGAGGTCTGTCTCCCTGTGCCATGTGCATGGTGGGCTGATCGTTACTAAAAAGCCCTTTCTCCTTGTCAGGGACTGACTTGCAGGGCAGCAAAAGTTGTCTTGGTGTGAAGGCCAAGATGATGCTGCAAGAGCTTCACAGCTTGGCAGGAGGTACCATCAAGCACAGAGCGACTCTGGGGGAGAGGGTGTTTCAGTCATCCCGTTTCCTTGTTCTCAAGAGAAAGACTCCACTGCTTCACCCTTTCATGCAAAACAACTCCCCCCTCCTGGCTCTCTACTTTTCTCCTTGGGAAAAGAGCAGCAGAGCAGAGGCCCTCTTGTCTCCTGCACTCACCTGACTCATGGCCAGGAGACATCCTATCCTGCAAGCTGTGCTGTGACCAGCCTTGTGCTCAGAGCAGGAGAGCAGAGGTAGCTGCTCACATGCTTCCCTTCTGGCACAGCTGTGAGATGTGCCAACACAGCCCTTCACTACATCTGCTTCGTTGCACCCTAATTTCTTCCCTAAGTGCACACAAAGACAAGCTAGACCATTTTAAAAGGATCATTCAGGGAAAAAATTATTTAAATGTCCACCTCTCTTGTGCTCCTCTACTTTCTCCACCCTTCTCCCATGGGCATAAATCCACCTATAACTTCCCCTACCCTGACACTTTGGACACCCAAGGCAAATGGCTCCTGGGAGATCCCAGCATGACCGGGTGCTGGGAAAACATCAAGCACCCAACTGTGTCACAAACCATAAAATCACCTCACCAAAAGGCTCTTGCAGTTCTCAGAAAGGGGACGTACTTGGAGTAACGGGAAAGACCTTGACCTGGATGCAATGGCCCAGTGGTACTGCTCAGGCAGGGATCAGAGAGAGGCAGAGGCAGCGCTCCAAGAGGACAGTGCTGCAAGCCAAGATACACACTGAGACTTGGGACCTGTTTTAATTATTGTTTCATTTCTTTCACTGCTCAGGAACATGTAACAAGCTGAAATGTGCGTTGTGCCTGTAAACATTTACTTTCTTTTGGTCTTGTGCAATGCTATGTCTCATTCGCTTGGATGGTGCTTGGAATGCAGGAATAGCCATAACAGATCAGCTGAATGACTGTCAACTCAACCGTCCCTCTCCGACAGTGACCAGCACAAGCTGCTTTGAAGGAAGTTGCTAGAGACCCCACATCAGGATTAAGTTGCCTCCAAGGGAAGTTTCTCCTTTCTGCCATGCAATTTGTGTTTGAGTCATGCTCTAAAAAAATCAGGAAAGTCTGCCTGCCTATCCAATAACTATTTTTTTTCCCCATGCCAATTCATGCACTCAGGGTGCCTTGCAGTGGTGCTCCTGCCAGCTCCTTTTGGTGGAGCACGACGCAGGGATGTGCAGATTAATCCCGCCCCGCACGCAGCACCGCGGCCTCGCACGGTCAGACATATGGGGCTGCAGTTGCCGTAAGCCTGATGGCTCACAGGCCCAGAAATCTGAGTCAGTGTCGGCACACTCTCTGCAGATGCACTCTGGCCCTTTGTACTCACAGCCTGTGAGCACGAGGCGCTTGCGGATCCTGCCCCTCTTGCTTGCAGAAACAGTTGTTTTTGAACGGCACAAGAGAAGGGGCATGCACACCGTCAACAACTTGTGATCCTCCCCAGGCTTTTGGCAGAGAAATTATCTTGCAATTTGGCAAACCTCACCAGATGCACAAGAGGCCGGCTGGGGCCACAGCAAAGAGTAGGCCAGTCCGGGAGCACCAGCCTCCCCCAGCCCTCCGGCAGGGCTGTCTGCCTCGCACTGAAAAGGAAAAGAACCTTTGCCCCTTCTTCTGGGTCCGAAGGAGCATCTGCAGGATGGAAACCAATCAAAGCCAGCTGTGAAAAACGAAGGGGAGAAGGCAGGGAAACGCTGATTATTATGACTAGGAAAAACGCTATTAAAAAAAATAAAGAAAAGGGAAAAACTGATCCCATATGGGAGACAAATGAAATGCAAATTCAAAACAGGCCATTACACAGCGTCTCTCATAAGGCTGCCGCACTGGGGGCTGCGTTCACACGTGGAGATGCAGTGCCCCTGGGACCTCTGGAGACACCCCTCCACTCTGCAGCAGGATTAGTGTTATCTTGGAGCATCCTGGGCTGTGACTGGCACAGGACTGTTGATTAGACAGCCCCTGCAGCCTGACCAAGGAGTTATTCAACTTCCCCACAGACACACACATAGAGTAACCTCAGGTCTAATCATTCCACCGTTTTCTGCCTCTGCCTCATATTCCAGGCAACTTTGCTGCTGGCTCCTTGCTCCTTCTGAGATGAGTTCTTCCCCTCCTCCACTCTCACAGGGTCAATCACATGGCTGCCCTTTAGTCACTACTCTTCTCATTCCACACTTCTCCTTCAGCAGATCATCTCCATCACCCGCTCCATCTGCCTACCCAACATGCACCCTTCAAGCTGTTTCTGAGCTACAGCCAAGCCCCTGAAGCCAGGCTCTCAGGGGCAAAACATCTTTACTGACAAGGAGGCTTCTGGGGTGCAGTCCAAGCTTAATCCCCTTTTACACTGCCAGGAGGGAGGGAAATGCCCACCCTGTACCAGCCATACTGTGAAGCCCATTCCCAATGTTACTGGACTGAAGGGCCAAAAGCCAGCTCTTTTTTTCTTCTCAGGTGTTTCTTCCACATCTTTTGAAGCACAAGGAGATTTCTTTCTGTAGTAGTGGTGACAACCATTCACCCACAGAAGGAAAACTGGAGGACAGCAACATGACATCCCATGTTTGTGGGCTGTGCTCCTCAAAGATAAAAGACTCTCCAGACTTTGAGGGACAGATGGTTAATGGGTGGGTTGCTCAGTCTGCCCTGCTCTTGTGCTTCTGTTAAGAGGCAAAATATTTGGTACTTCTTTCTTTTTTTTTTTCCAAGAGGCTCCTGATCATACGTGAGTCTCAGTGTCTATTTAAAAGACAATTTCTTGCACACTGTAACAGAGAGAAAACATACAAAAATGTGAACTACAGAGTTCAAACCACAGAAAGAGAAATGAATCCGTTTAAGAAAACTCATAGGAAACCCTCCCACTATAAGTCAGTCTCACAATTTTGGAGTCCATCTCAGATCCGTAACTGTAAAATCCCTGTGTCTGCTAATATGAGAATAGGATGCACTTCAGCTAGTCAGAGGCACAGCTACAGACCTCCCCAAGGCTGGCTTCTTTGCCCACCCTGTGCCAGGGCCTGGGCAACATGGGCCTGCTTTTTGAGAGCCATCTCTTTGGTGCCTTGATCTTGGGGAAAAGCAGGAAGAGAGGGGGCCCTGAAGGCACTCCATTTCTTAGTACTAGAGTGATCCACAACATACCCAGGGCCACAGCCAAATGCATTAGACCACAGCACTCCCAGATCCTACTCAAGAGTCTTCATAATTCCTCTTCTCAAGCCAAGAAAAACAGCAAGCAGAAAACAAATAACAGTGGGCAAGCAGGAGTATTTGTCCCTTACTACAATGGCCTTAAGCAATCAGAGAGGTAGGGCTGATGAACCTTTAATTACTTGTGCAATAATGACCTCTGTTTCCAGCATTCCTTGGCAGGCAGGAAGTGGCTGGAGCAGTCAGGGACCTGTTATGCTCTCTTCTCCACAGGCTTGAAATTGATACGAAGGCCCCTCACCCAGCTGGTCACAAGTTTCAAGATACGCTCCACACAGAGGTTGTTTATAGCTATTAAAAGCAGTGAAAAGAAAATACAATAAAAACAAAACAGCTTTTTTACTGAGAAGTTATTACTGAACAGCACAGCTCTACAGCTAAGGTGTTCAAAGCTCCTCTGCTACTTTTTCCAGATAGCTAAAAGAGGGAATTTTTAAAAAAGCACATTATGAAACCAGCTTGCAACCTCGGTACATCAATATTTTGTGTAATGTGTCATACTCCACCAAAGAGAGAAAGGAGGGAGCACTTTTCGCTAAGGACACCTAGATCTTAGCCAGAAAGACAAGTGGGGTCCAGAGGAGAGTGATCACCACTAAGTAATTTCTATAACACAAAATGAAGGCAGAAAGATGTTATGGAATTGACCCAAGCTCAGCTGAACGCAGTTTGGGAGCTCACTCTCCTGGATTCCCAGGCCACAGAAATGAGCTTTCTTTTGGAGGCAGGGGGAAATCAAGACCTTCACAACTGGCAGCTGAAGAATGCAGAAGGGTGCTCTGCCCCCTCACAGGGTCTACCACATAACTGGATGTACTGTAGCTGAGACAGCTGCCAAGCCTGATGTCTTTCCCAAGCTCCATCTCGGCTGGGATTCTGCAACACAACAGAGGCTGATCCAAAGGTCAGAAAAAGAAACGCTGCAAGAGGCAGCTCAAAGACTATTTCACTTCCGAAATAAATAAGGCTCTTCCTATCCCCATCTCCATGTGCTGGAGTCAGCTTGTGCCTTGACGCACATGGCACTGACAACCTCCCAAAACTCTTGTTCTTTTAATATTACTATTAGCTCTCTGATATCTTGGTTATCCACAGAAACAGTCAGAGTGTATCTGCATCCAGCAAAGTTCTTGGCCCTGATATTTTGTGGCAAAGAATTGCACAACACTAATCTAACCCACTGTTGAGTGAAAACATTTTATGTCACTTTCTATCTTGTCTTGTTTTTTGTTTCACTGACAGTCCCCATTCTTATTTATCATAAAGGGAGGTGCTTCTGCATAGTCCATCTCTAATTATGTTGCTTCTCACTTCTTCCTCTTCTAGAATTAGCATTTTACAGGCTTTTCAATGTCTTTTCTCAAGGGGTCTTTCTACAATCACAGTTGGCTCCTTCACTCCCCCTGCTCTTGGAGACAAAGTGGCCAAAACAACATGGTGTGTGCCAGTATTTAAGGGAACCTTTGCAACAGAGAAAGATGTCCTGGGATTACTGAGCAGCTTTCCCATCAATTAAAACAGGGAACATGGAGGTAAAAGGAGTCAAGTCCTTCTGTTGATTGAAACCTCTGCTCTGCAATGCCTTAGGGCAATACAGAACTGACTTGGGTCAGAAAGCAGCTGCTTTGAACACAAGACTGGGGCTATAGGCAGACCTGTCGGTCCCTGTCCTCTTTCACCAGCCAAAAAGGAGAAGAAAAATTACAAATGGCAGAATACCACTTAGCTCTAAAGTCTGCTCCAGTGGAATTATCCATTGCTTTCATTAGCCATTCCCTTGCCCTGCCTCACACTGCAGAACTCTGCCGGCCACATGCCACTGCTCTCACTGCCCAGAACCTAGAAGAATGCACATGCAAAAAATATTCCCAGGGATGTGTCCATCTGTTAACCTAAACACATTCACCCTGCTTGTGAGCACCCTTAGTTTCTTTTCTAATTGTTATAGTACTGTAAGATATGAAGAAGATCCAGCTGGACAAAGCTGCTTCATCCACTGAGATGCCAGCAAGCAAAAGTAACACAGATCTCCACTCTGCCTCCTCTGCTGGATCTCCAGTCAGGTCACAATCACTATTAAGCCCATCTGGAGAAACTAAAGCATTCAGAAGTTCACTGAGTCATCAAAAGCAACAAAGAGCAGCAGCAGTGGGCTGCCACACAGCTCTGGAAAAGTCCCCTTCAAAACACTAAATCCCTGGAATGAAGGGCTGCCTTGCTTCATCCATGAGATTATTTTAATGGCACGTTCATGAATTCATCCCAAACTTCATTCAGAAAAGTAGACAGGGAGGTGCTGGGAGAGAGGAGCACCATCTCCAGTTTGAAAGCACCTACCAGGAGAGATTCCATGGGCAGAGTGAGGAGCACCATAGTTTTAGAGCAACTCAGAGTTTCAACATCAAGTCTTAAGACATCTTAGGCCTCCTTATACTGACCCTGTAGAGATTTGCCTGATCAGCTCTTAACAACAGGACCCATCTTTGAAGCCCAGGGCCCAGCTACATCTGCAAAGCAGTAGCAGCATCAGGCCCAACATACACTGGGGAAAGAAGCAAAAGAAACAGCCCACCTCTGTTTCAAAAAGCTTCAAAGTCCCTGCCCTTCTCTTTCTCTAGCCCCTTCCATAAAAACTTTGCATGCAGAGCAGTGTCTCCTGGGTCCCTCATTCTCTTGAGCAAAGTAAACAGACCTCCAGTGCAGCGACAAATGAACAACAAACAGAGGGAGAAGAAGAAAAAAACCTTGCTGCCAACTCAAAGATTTTTTCTTGGCATGTTTAATTGAAAAAAAAAAATAAAATGTGCAAGCTATGCCCCAGAGGTGACCCTGCATAAAGCTTTCTGGCAGCTCCAATGTCTGCCATTTCCCCCTCACATCACCACAGACACCCCATCTCTTCCTGTGCTCTTACCCTGATGCACACACACACATACAGAGCCCTAAGAATCCTGGCACCCGGACGGCTTTTTCTTTTTCAAGCATGCCAAAACAAGCTCAGCTCCTAAAACCCCTTTAGAATTTGGGCTTGTGTGGAAATGTGTTTGCCTCCATCCCATGTTTATTTTCTTTTGTTTTCAGGTTTGTTAGCCCAAGGGCAAATGTTGTTCCTAGCACCAGTTTTGGGGTTGGGTTTTGTTTTGGTTTTTTTCCTTTTTTTTTTTTTTTTGGTATTTATCTTTCAATCAAGTGTTCCTCCTTGCATGGATAAACAGGATGTTTAGAGACTCTGGGTATGACAACTAGTCTTTGACAACTGTTGTGAGACACCACACACTGGGTTTACCATGTGTGCAAGCACTGGCACAGCTCAACCTGCAGCAGGCTCTCTTCATGACCTAAGAAACCTTCAACAGCTCTGTGTTTTCAGCACAGGCTCCGAGAAATGCACCACACAGACATAATCTAGAACAACTCTCTGGCTTCTCCCTCCATTTAGGAGGATAATGCCTGCCCATACCACAGCCATTCCCATTCTAGTCTGCTCATTTCACTTTTTTAGCTACACTAAACTATACTCTGCCTCTGAGAAATTTTTTTTTTCCAGGTGCATGCAGACAGACAAGAGTCAAAATACTTCTAAATCACAAATCAACACATGGAGTTTCCCAAGCCTTTTTTTTTTAGGAACAGGTTTTCCAAGCCTTGAATCACTGACATTGGTCTGACTCCTAAAACAAGAACTTTGGAAAATTAAATATTGATAGCACTAAGTGCCAGACTCCAAGCAAGACTTACCTGTCTAAAACACTGTGTGCGACCTCTCCAACATCCCAGTCACCACAGGAGAAAATGCACTGCCTAATTCTCCACTGCACAAATTCTCCAAAATCTTAATCACTTTTTATTTGCAGCATTTTCTAACAGCAGAAGGCAGGAAAGGTTAAGAGACTGGTATTTAGTCCTGTTTTGTAATTAAAAACAATGAGTTTTGAACCAGGCTCTAATTACTGTGTTCTCAAGCCACAGAATAAGTGACTGTGATATATTTCCCAAATCCTGCAAGCTGGGTGTGTCCGCAACAGCAGCACACACTTTGATAAGCCATACTATACACAAAGAGCTAAATGCTGTCTAAACAGTCATAAATCACTTCAGAAGAAATGGCTCAACCATTATGTCATCTTATCTAGTCTAAAACCTTTTGCATTTAAAGAAAATAACATTTACAGAAATTACCTCCCTTTTCAACAAACATATGATTCCTGAGAAGTGACACTCAGTTTTCCCCATTACAATCACACTGTGTAATTCACAGGACAAATGACGACATGTTGGTGACTTTCATGCTGTTTGGGCCCAGCTTATTGAAGGAAAATGACTTGGTCCTGCAATGCTGGTCAAGTACAAACCTTGAAATCTATTCCAGGTAACATTAAACCACAGGCTTCTGGCCTATGCACAGAAAGTACAGCATGAAATTTTACGATGTGTGTCATTCAGGAGGTCAAAAGGGATTATCACAATGTTCCTTTTTAGCCATGGTACCTGTGAGCCTTGGCATATAAGCCACCCTGGAAAGCCATTCTCAGACAACTGCTTTAAATTGGACTCTGAACAGTCCTTGAACTCTACTTCAGGAGAAAGCAGCATTGTCAAGATAACGGTTTTACAGCTTTCAGCCCTCCAGGAAAAATAGTGCTTGCTTTGTGTACCTTGCCCTGTTGCACACACTGAGCAGACATCCTCTCTCCAACCCTCACCACTCTCTGCGAGCTGCTCCACAAACATGCTGGAGCTGAAGAAGCAATAGTCTGTCCTACAGCCTGAAAATTCAAATAAGTAAAATAGTTCTCCCGAAATAAAAACCCCAGCTTTGATGTCATTGGGATAACCTGGAAGGAGCAGGAATTCCCCAACCATGAAGATATTTTCCACAGCAAATCCACCTTGGATAAAGTAAGCCAAATTTTCCTACTGCTTCTTTCATTCAGCAGTGCTAATGGCAGTGGGTCAAGTGTAGATCAAATCATTGAATACCTTTTTCTGTCACCTGATGCATAATTTGGGGGTCTCAGTATGGGAGCTGAGTGATGCATTAACACACCTGAGGGACTGAATGCCATTCAGAGGGATCTGGACAAGACCAAGAAGTGGGAATCTTGTGAGATTCAGCAAGACCAGGTCCAAGGTCCTCCTCCTGAATTAGGGCATGAAGAGATCAGAGAGATGGAACACCTCTCCCGTGAGGAAAGGCTGAGAGAGTTGGGGTTCTTCAGCCCAGAGTAGACTCTGTGCAGACCTCACTGCAGTCTTTCAGTATTGAAAGGGGGCCTATAAGAAAGATGGGGATAGATTGTTTAGCAGGGTCTGTTGCAATAGGACCAGGGATAATGGTTCGAAACCAAAAGAGGGTCAGTGTAGACTAGATATAAAGAAGAAGATTTTTACCATGTGGATGGTATAACACAGGAACAGGTTTCCCAGAGAGGTGGTGGATGCCCCATTCCTGGAAACATTCAAGGACAGGTTGGACTGCACTCTGAACGACCTGATCTAGTTGAAGACTAGATCCCTGCTCATCACGAGATTGACTGACTTGATGATTTTTAAAGGTCCCTTCCATATCCAAACCATTCTGTGATTCTATAGTCTGGGTAACACAGAAGATAAAGCTACCACAGATTTATGCGTAACCACTTACCAGCTGTGCTGAACCCTTTGAGGTCACATAGCAAGGCTCAGGTGATGAATAATGGTTACAAGACTCAGTAACTTTGTTATCTGCAGGAACCTGTTCCTAGTGTCTACCAGAGCACCACCTAGGACATGAAACTCATTTCTAAGGTGTAATGTTAGGGGAGTCACTTAGATAGTCACCTCTGCACTGTCTCTGCAATTCATGTTGGTTTGTTTCAAAAGAAACCAGAAGCAATTACATGTTCCCTCTGAAGTATCCTGGTGTTGCTGGGATGGCTGGATGGTATTGCTGGGATAGCACTCCCTCAGCACAGCCAGATGCCTTTCTCCACCAGACCGGCCAGCACGGCCAACTGCACATCTGCCAGCTGTTCCAGCACTTTATTCTCTTTGAGGGGTTGCACACGTCCAGAGAGGAAAGAAACTGCGTTCAGCATCTCCCCTGCACGTCAGAGAAGGCAGGAGCTGCAGAGCTGTACACGCCAAGCACAGGACGTGGCTTCTTCTGCACCACAGTGAACATCAGTCTCTTCAACCAAGTGATTACTCTGGTCCTTGGAGAAGTTGTTCACGTGTACACCCACATCCCACAGGCCCACAGGTATGGCCACTGACATAGCCAAGGACAGCTCGACACCTCTGACAGCAGGCCTAGATGTGACTTCACAGGAGCTGCTGGCCCTTTACCCAAAACAAATACCAGGATGTGCTGGAAGGAGCACAGGACATTGAACAAAACTCAGAAAAAACTCTGAGTCCCTGTCCTAGTTTCAGCACTCATTTGCTGTACTTCTCTCTGGTACATCTGATACAATCTGTGTCTTTGTATTGAAGTATCCTGTTATCTTTTAGCCCACCTGTACAGCTTGGGGGACAGGATTTGTGAAGCACTGAAGCACCAGATCATATTAATCACTAGCACTTCCTCAGAAACACTGCTCAACAAGGGACAGGGAAAGACTTGAAATCTTTTTAATCCCACTTCCATAGCAATCGGGAGCATTAAAGCAAAATAATGTTGGGTCAGAGTCTTTTCCTTTTTTTAAATCTTAATTTCACAGAATACTGTTTTAGAGGTAGCCAGTAACATCGAGGAATGAGTCCCTGCCCAGCAACAGTGGCTTGGAACTAGGTGATCTTTCAGGTCCCTTCCAACTCAAACCCTTCTATAGGATTACATGATTGCTCTCTTATACAGCTTGAGTATCTGCTAGAATTTGGTTACAGCAGCTTCATACAGATATGGGCACATTTGCATCTCTGTTTCTTCCCTTTTGTGCCACTCTAGACAGAAACCTGCCTTGAACATGAGCTAGAAATTAATTGCCCATGGAGAAATCACAGGGTAGCAAAGCATGGTAGACCTGCACAGGGGCTTTTGATACTCACGAAGCCTAGAGCACATTTGGGACTGTAAACAAATTTCACTCACCTTGGGTCCTCAATGCCAGTACAGAAGCTGGCAACTCCAACATCTCCTGACCATTAATAGGGAAGGCAGAGGGTGATGGTTAAATGTCTTTGCTGTTACACCTAATGCAGCCTCATTTATCCAGAACTAACATACCTGTTTGCTTGCTCAAGGCTGACCAACCAGTTAGAAAGACATATGGTAGCATCAGATGAGCCCTTTCTATCTTCACCATGGTGAAAAAGATCGAGTTATCCACATTGGAGACAACCACAAATGACAGCGAAGAAAAAATAGCAAATTTCATAATATTATACTGAAGGAACACAGCCCAAGTTGTAATATATGTCCTCTTCATACTGATCAGTGAGTTTGAGAAACAGCTCCTTTAAAAAAAGGAGGGGGGAGGATGAAGCTGTGTACAGCAGAGAGACCCTTGTACCCAGACAAATTCAGTCACCCTACTTAAAATCTGCAGGCCAGCTCCTGATTTAACCTGGAGTTTCACATGTCATTACAAAACTCTGGAAATGCTGCCTTTGCAGATATGCCAAACATATGAACTGTTTTCAGTGAAGTCAGTATTTTTCCACATCTACTATTGTAACTCTGCTGGCAGGCTGGGAGTAGCAAATCCTGCCTTATGTCCCTCCTCTCTAAGAGCATCTCTCTGTTTAAGTACCAGCTAACTTAGATCACACACGATCCCCCTTGGAAAGTGGACAAAGAGGGGAGTGTAAAGCAACAAACCACAGAAGGAGGTGGACTGTCATGCACAAGGGAAGTAGCAGGGAGAAAGAGGTGACTAATGAACAGAAGGGGGTGCGTAAAATCCTACTTGGATTGACTCTCTGGAGAACAGCTGTTTCCTCGTAAACATCTTGCTAGCTGTCCAAACAAGAAGTTTAGACACAGAACAATAAAGGAGAGCACCCGGGTAGAAGCGTTGAAGGCATGGGCTCATTCACTACCCTGCCAATTGCTCTAAGTGGCAGAATTCAAAAGCCAGGGACACATTAGCTATACACTTAACCCTACAAGTGCTATGTTGTTGCAAACAGCCTGAAGAAACACCCTTCTCCATCTGTGAAGTCTTTCCTAGCCCTCCTTTTGCCCCACTATTTCTGACACAACAGCAGAGCACATTACTTGACAAAGGCAAAGAGGAAATATCCTCATCAGAGCGAGGAGAAACAGCCACAGAGCCAAGAAATGAAAACACTGAACGTGGCAGCCCAGAAGGCCTAGAAAAGCTCTACCACTGCCCTGGCATCCGTAACTTGGAAGTAGAGGGAGTTACACCAGAAAAAGTAAAAGGAGTCTTTTTATCAGTCCTCAGCACAAAACAGGCTACACTGGCAGCATTTCTATGCCAATACAACTGTGTCCACATAGGACACTTGCCAGCACTACAAGGTAGCTGTGGAGAGGGGAAGGAATACCAGCACAACTGTGCCTGTAAACATTTCTAGGGCAGGCTGGTCACAGAGGACAGCTACCTGCACTGCACAACAGCAAGCAGAGATGTGCACCACCTTTGCTCTTTGATGCTTAAGGGGATCAAACACATACGTGCCCAGTCACAAACCTGTCCTATAAACCCTGTCCCCAAAATGCCACACAACTGTTACAAGAGTACAATAAGATCACATGCATTTCTCCAGGAAAGGAGGGGTCATTGCAAGGAAGGCAATAGGATAGTAGGACACAAGTGACAATAAGGGAACTCTATGTCCTGAGCCTATAGTCCAGTTTTCTACACTTTCATGTCCCCCTCTGTCTAACCTACCTTGACTTTTATACATTCCAGTCAATACAAACTGCACGTATCCTAGGAAATTAAATACCCTATTTCTTCTCAAAACAACCCACGGCAGCACAAAAAAGGTATGCACAATGACACCCTCATAGTCAGAAATGACAACAAGGAATTCCACATTGTAGAAACAGTCCACAAGTTCACAGAAAAGACCTGGTGCAGTCAGATTTATTTTACCTTTTTATTTCTTCAGGGCCATTTTGTTGTAGTCATGCACAAACAGCCAGAAAAAAGACATGCTAACAAGGGCTGCTCAAGAATAAACATTCGGTCATTACCAGAAGAGTGCAAGTTGTGCTAATCAAAATCCCTCTGAGCCTAAAGGAAGGCAGCTGGCTTGTTGCATCAAAGTCCAAACCAATCAGGGACTCCACCTCGTCTGGGGTCACCTTCCTGCTTCTGCTTCTCTTTCTCCATAAATTTATCCCTGTAGTCATCGAAAGAGCGAGTTTCTGCGTCTTGTTCTTTTTCTGGAAATAGGTTGGGAAACTGAAAGGTGTGTCCTTGGCCCTAAAGAAAAAACAAATGGTCAGAGAGACATTCCAGCCTTTCTGCAGTAGCTATGATCTTAGGGTGAAAGATCGCCCTGAATTTTCAGCTAGTGCAGAATGGTACCTCGTGACCTCCCAAAATCTCTTTCCACCCACGTCCCCAAGATACATATAAGTCCCTTCTCCTCAAAAGCTAACTTTCAGCCTCTCCTCCTCTGTGTGCTGCTTAAGATTCTGACACCTTTTTTTTTGTTTGTTTGTTTTTAACAGATGAATGATCAAGAGATGGACACTTCTTCCCTGATTTCGAATCAGCTCAGAGATGTTGTGTGTGTCATACAGTAAAAGCAAGAAGAGCAAAATAAGTTATTTTGTTAAAGTAACACGACCAGGGAAATACACAGTGGAGCAGGCATTCGTTATGTTAACACTCAGGATATGAATAGTGGTTGTAGTTGTTTAGATCTCAGCTAAGGATAAGAGAGAGCAGTCCTAGCAGCTGTTATTGTAGGGTGTAATGTGGGAATACAGAATAACAGATATCAGAGGTCTCTTATCAACAGACATAAAGACTATGGTGTAAAACAATTACAGTGGGAACAATCTGTCTAATATATCACTAATGAGATTAAAGTGATTACATCTGCATCAGTCATTCTGCCTAACAGACAAGTCATTTTAGTGAAACATCATCATCAGATCTATGTCTCCCACTTGGAAAATAAACATTTGCTTGGTCTCTGGTTTTTATCTAACAGCAGGAAACCATTTTTCTGTGGAAATGTACTACCCCATTAACATTACCTACTTATTTTTAGTGGTGTTTGCTCTAAGCACAACTTCATTAAACTGAACAGTATCAGCCCTTCCATTCTGTATGGGACCTTGCATAACAAAACTCATAACTGGTCATCCATAACCCTAAAATTACTCTCCAAAACACTTACAAACATTATAATTCATTAACTTCTTTGGCAGTATTCTGCATACAGAAATCTCAAGAAAAGCATTTAACTGCTTCAGATGAAAACAGGTGGGTTTGGCTTTTTTTCAGATCAGTCAGTCTTTATGCAGTAAATATAACCAAACAAGAGGCTCAGTTATGAAATGGTTCCACAAAGGACATGAAAGGAGCCTTCCCCAGCATACCTACTCTGCATTTTGGGATCAGAAATATAACATAAATAAATCCAAGAGAACCATCACCATGTCCCTGACCCAGCTGAATGTCTGCTATGTTTTATTTAATCATATACACTCAACCTGGCAAATAACAGGTGTGAAAAAATTTAAACCTCATATGCTTTGGAGAGAAAAAAGCATTACTTATCCCAAATGAGATTATCCAGACTGGAATCTACAAAATACCAACCCTACCCAGCAATGCTCCAGTTGTTTTTGTAGTGCATACTTCTTGGGGGTTTCCTAAGAGCCTGACCATACCACAAAAATAACAAGGGAGCTGCTGTGTACATTGCCTTTTCCTTGATGCTAGCCTGGATAAGCTCAACTGGAACACATCAAGGTTTTCCTTTCCATTGGTGTGCACTCTGGGATTTCAACTCTTTTGCACCTTTAAATTACCAACAGGTATCCTCATAATAGCTGTCCTTTGACAGCTAAAGCACAGTCCTATTTCACGGCACAGAAACTGGCCTCCTTACCAGGGTCCTTGAGCAAGCCCAAGGCTGCAGCCTACTGAACCTCTTCCTGTAGTAGCATCAACAACAAGCACCCTTGAGGCCAAGCACTGCCCAGAATTTTAACACACTGAAGCATTTGGAAAGGATTTGCTAATATTACAAAAAATTGCTGTGTTTTAACTGCACTGTGGGCAGGTCACTCAGCCCAGCAGTGCCTACAGAACAGACAGGGCCCACACTAAAGAACTGTGTGCCCTGGAGAGGAAGCCATTTTAGTTAAACTAGTCAGAAAACAACTCAGGCTAACATGGTAGGCACACCACCTCCATTGAAAATCTGAGAACTATTTATATTGGTAACAGTGTAGTAAGGGACTGCTCTTGTTATGCAGCACTTTCCTTCTGGTATGCTTCCAGGACCAATGCATTTCCCTTATTGGAGAACGAAGGAAAGCTGTCCCTAAAGCACACTAACAACATCCTCAGTAATTCACTGAGCATTGCAAAACAGTTATTATTTTAAAAAGAGGGAAGAAAACAAAAACGATACACACAGAGGCTGTACCAAAACCAGACAAACCTTTAAGCTGTTTATCAAAGTGCTCACAGTTCCCATTTCAAGGCTGGTGGAAGTCAAATATTGAGCTGAAAATGTCAATCTGTATCTGGAGTCTTTTAATAAATCAAAATCAGCACAGACAAGTTGGCTCTTTCCAGCTCTTGTTTTGTGAAGAAATTCTGATTTTGGCTGGCAGCCAAACACGATTTGAAACAGCCAAGACATTACACCCTGAGAACTGAAGGTTGATAAATCTTAAGTAACAATACTCTGCAGTAATACTGCACTGTAAGGCTCTGGAGTGATGAAAGCTGTATGAAAAATAGCTGTTGTGCATGCTCAGTAGCAAGTTTTCAGAAGAAGCTTGTATCCTGGGTATTTCAAAATTTCAAAAATACCAAAAGGCATCAACTTACATAAAGGATTGTGAGTCTGTCCAAGCATATTTACACACAGTGCATCTTCCACATAATGCCAGAGGCTACTGAGGTTTAAGCTCATATGCCACCTCCTTAAAAAAAAGCCTACCAAAGGAACAGAGGGATTGTCACTCCTTTACATACTGCTGCTTTTTCTTAAACTTTTTCTTTGCTGAAGTTTTCCCCTCTATACAGCAACCATCTGACAACCATATGATAAATGCATCCTCAGAATGAAATCCTCACTGGAATAAAGCAAACAATTTTTACCAAGTTCATCAGGGTTTATCTGGTTTACAAACTGCTAAAACATGAAGTGCTGGCATATTCAACCGGAAAGGAAGATTCTGGCTTACTTGAAAGTAAGCCTTGCATTTGTTCACAGTTTTACCTTTTGCAAGTTATTTATCCCTTTAATTGCTGAATTACTAAAATTCTCATAAGCTGAAGTAATTTCTAAAAAGGCTAGAACTTGCTTCTGCTTTAAAACTTCTGCCAGCATAATTACCTCAGTTAGAAACACAGAGAAAGGGGGAGAAGATAACACCACCTTTCTACTCAACACAGCTATGCTAAAAGAAAATCCTGTAAAAAAGACAGACACTAGAAAAAAAGTAATTTTGCTCAGATAATCCAGTCTGTCATGGAACTGGGTGGTGCAGTGACAGCAGAAGATCTGTTTCACCAATGTGAAGTGATCCCCTGATACTCTGGAATTTGTTAGGGTAAGCTCTACCACCATGTGTTCACCTCACACTCAAGCGAAGCCTTACAATACCAATAAAAAAAGAACAAAAAGCCCCAAACAAAGCCAGTCAGAGTTGGCACTGAACACCTAAAAAAATAAAGGCAACATGATGATTTTACACATTGTTGTTCTCAGTTTGAGGTCTTCCCAGAGAGGAACTTTTTCCTACAAGTTCTAAGATTATGCACAAGTGAGATGTGTGGTCCAGTGTTCAGATAACAGAAACGGAACCCATTAAATTCTACTCCTGCACAATTCTAATCCTCAAGTCAGCATTACCCAAAAGTAAAGTGAATTGTACACAAGGCCTTATGAGAATTAATTTGTTAAATGCTAGTAACATCCTTCAGATAAAAGCATCAAACATTTACTTTCCCTTTAGATTTCAAGCCTTTGTCCTAAGAAAGGGTGCAAACACACCTTGTTCTTGGAGTCTAAGCAGTTATCACAGGAGTGGTCCAAATGGCCTCCATTCATTTTAATGAGAGGTTAAGTGACCTTAATTAGGCCCATGAAGTCAAGCGCTGCCCTTTCCGCTGCTGAGCCTCACGTCAGAAAACTGCTGGAAGGATTATCCAGCACAAATTCACTTATACTTCTCTGACCTTTGAGTCCCCTGAAAAGTTTAGAAATGGAAGATCAGCACAAATATTACTGTGCAGCAATGATGCAGCAAACACCAATCATGTAAACAACTGTGAGCTCTTCTGGTTATTTGGATAATTGAAGCACTTACTACTGTCCTTCAGAATTAATGGAAAAGTGATGTTTATCGTATCATTAACTACAAAAATATTGGACTCCCAAAAGCACGGGATTCAGTCCAGCAGTAGCAGCAAATGCAGCTAAGTTTAATAATCCAGTGCATTTGAACAATTCTCCTACTACTGCAGTGGTAACATCTGATGCTAAAACATATGGCAAAACAGCACAGAAAGCAACTTCAAAAATCCACTCAGGAACAACATTGCATATGGATCCTCCAAGTTTACCCTGAATTCAAAAGAAAACTGCTGTCACATCTGATGTGCAAATAGGTTAATTACTGTGAATTTACAGGACACTCTAAACGGGAGTTGAGGAGAAAGCATTTGCAAAAATGTTCCCACCGGTGCCATCATTCAAGCAGCTAAATAGGTGTTAGTCCTAACACTGACAAGGTCAGACTCCTTTTTACAGCCATCTCCACTAGATTTCTCAAAACAGATTTAATTAAAAATAGGTCTGGATTCCAGAGGCTTGTCTACAGTTGTGCTCCCACGGGTACTAACACCTGTTAAGCTAAACCAGTGAGAACACTGAAGGAGGAGAAGGAGGGGATGTTGTTGTTTTTTTTTAATTTCCCTGATGTTAATGCAACTGCAAAGTTTCCCACTGGTTTTCTTTTCTTCTTTTTTTTTCTTTTCATTATAATAATTATAGCTGTATTGGAGTAAGGAGAAAGGCTGCTGCATTACATTTATTTTATCTAGTTTGCAAAGATATAAAACTTGGGTTAATTTAAAAAACAGAACACTGTAGAAAAATAGCATTTGATACACAGGGCCATAAGTCTCTAACTTAAACCTTTCTCACCACATTCCAAAAGGGGAAAAAAGGCAAGCAGGCTCTGGAATGGCAAGATATTGTTGATCCACAGCCTTCTATGATTTGAGGTATTTTTTTAGTGTGAAAATATTATGCTTGGACAGATCATGTATTTGTCCAGTTACCGCCTGAGAATAAAGTAAACAGCTCCGAATCTCCAAGAAATAGTATTTGGAAAAGAAAGGACAACAATTCTTACATGTGGAACAGCTGGGGCACTAGTCTGACACCTAAGGGCATGTTGACTATGACTTCATACACCTTCCACTTTTGAGACACTTGCAGCAAGTCAATGGATATGTGTGTTGCACTGGGACACTTAAGGTGATGCTTTATGAAGCAGGGAAACATAACTGCTCATGAGAATAAATTCAATTTCATTCAGGAAAACTGCATCACAGCTGCAAAGTCACACTGGAAAGAGCAATACTTCCACCTAGTGGGCAACACAAAGATCAACCCAAGACCTTCCAAAAACATATCCATATTTTTCCAGTCTCATGCAGTTTCAACTTGAAACTGGATTAATGAGAGAAAACACAGCTGGTAAAAATGGTGGGAAAGCCCAGCTATTCTGACTCAAGGCAGATGCAAACTAATTCTCATGAAAATAAGGATTTTACAGTGGTTACCAAAGGCTTTCCTAAATTAGGCAGATATTAACAATGGACTGCATGGGGCCTGTAGTGGCCTGATCACTCCATGAATGAGAATGAAGGCAAACCCTTAAGATTCAGAAATGACACTGAGTTTCTGGCTGCACCCACTGTTTCAAGCTGGTGTGAACACAGAGCTGGGAGCTCATTGTCTGAGACATCAGAGCTAGTGATGAAAAGCAACAAACAAAAGTAAAAAGAGAAAGGGGGAGGAATAAAGAAATCTAAATGTTAATGGAATTAACAGACCGCAACAACAATAGGAAAAAAACCAGACCAAAGAGACCAGGAATGAGATGAGGAAAAAACACAGAGACCAAGCTTCACTGGCAAGAGTTTAGCAAATGGTCAGGATTCCCTCCCTTGACACGAAAAATACCACCAAAAAGTGGTCCCCTGACCCTGTTTATGGAAGAGATGGAAAACATGGCATTCCTTAAGAACTTATTATGGTAACTACAGTCTCAGGCAATAAGGGACACTTGCTGTCCCATGTACTAAGAGACCTGAGCCACAGTGCAAACAGGGCTCCATGCCTTGCCCAGAAGACAAAATGGGAGGCTGGAGAAACAACTGAACTACTTCTGTGCACTTGCCTCCAACACCAAGCTAGTTTAAGTAAATCTCCACACCTGGGCTGACCAACCCTTATGGTTATGGCAACTATTCTAGACTGAGAGGCTGAATGTGAAATAAATGCACAAAGGCACTGCCTTAAATGTCTTGCTCCAGCAGAGCAGCAGCATTCTGCTTCCCACTCCTTCCCCCTGAGTATCTATGGGTTGCAGACTACCTCCTTCTCACCTCAGCAGACATAGGACACAAGACTGCATTACAGAGAAATAAAATTTGAGAACTGACTACAGTGCACTAGAGACACACATCTGCTTCAGTCTTGGGAAACAAGTTTCTAAAAGCAAGGAAGTCACTAGCAGGAGGTTGTGGCAATGGAAAGTGTCTGCAACTACCTACTAAAAGGAACAACACTCAGAGAAAGCAACTTGTGAGATACAACAACATCAATCCAAGCATTCACTTCCTAATTGTACAGTCCTGCTCTCCAGCAAACAAAAACCTAGCACAGACAATCCAGGAGGGAGAATTTGCTCACCAAAGCAAAGACTCTTCCTTGAAAACGGAATGTGCATTTTAACCATTGTAATGTAAAATCCTCACGGAGATGAGGTTGCCTTTAACTTCAGCAGAGTAAATCAGAGTTACTCCTCATCTAAATACAACTCTATTACTTTTTAGTAACATAGCACTTTACACTATTCTTTTAAATTAAGTAAGGGCTGTCTAGAAAAACACTCTATCCTCACTTTTCTTTCTACTCCCCTTCCCAGAAGGAGCTTAGAAAAAAAGTCTAAACATATTTAAACTTTGAAATATTACAAATCACATATTCCATTGTCTGTGCCTCTTTAGTTTGACCTCAAGACCATATGAAGTCTTAACCAGTCTTTAAGACCACAGAGTGTTCCCCCAACACTGAATCCTTGTCCCAAGACAGATTACCAGTGATGTTGTGTTGCCAACTGCAATTTTGAGCTTATGGTTTTACAACCTTAAATACCATCCCTTTAATGTCATTTTGGTATGTGAAGAGGTTTTCTGTCACTGGTTGCACTTCTTTTTTGCATAAAGACAGGTAAGCCCAAGTTTAAACTATAATATGGTCCTGTTATGAAAGAAATTTACAAGAACATGAAGCTCCTTTTCCACTGGGCAACCAATGTATGTTTCAGAGCCCGGTTCAGCCACAAAGCATGCTTGTTTAGACATGACTAAAGGCTCTCCAAGGAATAAGCCTTAGTCTTCTCTGAAATTCAAAGACCTTTAATAAGAAGTTCCCTACCCTCACAATATATTCTTTCACTTACTGGACATTTCAGCAATCAACCACACAAGTCGTGAACCTTCCAGCACACAGACTACAGGGTCAGCATGAAACTCTCTGGCAAAGCAGCACCCTATGACATCAGTCCACAACCTACAGACAGACCTCAAACCAACACATAACTTAAAAAAAACCCATTTGTTTGAATTTGATCTTTATACCAAGTTATTTAAATCTCTTTACATTCTGGAATGTATTAAAGAAACTGTCACTATTAAGAGGATTGGCAGAAATACTCACTGGACAACCAGGACAACTCTCTGGCCATTACTTTCAGCTTGGCTGGTTAACAGTGCCTTCCTCTTTCCTCACAAGCATCCATGTTAACTCAACTCACCAGCTGTACATAGGCGACCTTGTAATCTGGCTTCTTCACTCTCTGATTCCTGTGATTCCTCTTGTTGTTTGCACCTGCAGAAATGAAGAGAATCCCACCTTTTACTTCCCCAGCACTTCTGAGTTCTCCAAAGCAAGGCCAAGCTGAAGGAGGGACTTGGCTATCTCTGATTTGTTGTTAGGAGGAATACTCTTCATTCACTTCCAGCACTGCACCACAATTACTAAAGTATACTGAAACTGGCGGACACTGCTCCCCTTGTTTACAAGCAGGGAACCAAGGCATCACCAGCCTGCTGCCATTGTGGCTTCACACACAGAGTCTGCAAAGAAGCAAGGAGAAAAGTCCCCCAAGTAGGGGCCAGGGGTGATAAAACTGCCCTTCCAACATGCACAGCTTCAGGAAGACAAGGAGAACATGACCACTAAATAGCCTTAAACTTGACAATATTTACTATTCAGCTGATGAGCTGGATCTACTGTTTATACACTGGGATATTATATTCTATATCCAAACAAACTCAAGCACCTCAACCTTCTCCAACCATGCTGGTCACAACTGAACTGGGAAGTACAACCTACCCCCTTCATGTCAGGCAGACGTTAAAGCTCTCAGATTATTTGCATTCTAACCCTCTTTTAACCCTGACTATATACCATCACCTAAAATTAGCAGTGAGGGACAAAATGGTTATAAGGACAAGCATTACTATTCTTCAGTGCTGTTTGGAACTACGTGTGTTTGGTATTTATGACTTAATTTAATTTTCCTTTTCACATAAGCATATTACAGATGATACTTCCAGGTTTTTTCTTCCTTTGTAAGTTAAGAGTTTTACAACCTGATTTTGAAGCTTTTTCTTTTATCCTCCATTTTTCACTACTACAAGTCTTTTCTCCTATTCCTTTTAAAACCATCCTTAATCTTACCATTATAAACAGAAAATTCCTTTCATAGAGTCACTACATGAAAAATGAAAAACCCAGCCATCAAAGATGTCCAAACCAACGAGTCTCTCTCCATAATTACACTGCCTGGTAATCAAAAATGTAAATTAACATTAAAAAAAAAGAAAAATATTCCTGACTGCATCCAAACTGCAGTCAGAGAAGCCCTGGGGGAGGAAGCTTTCATATGTAAAGGTGACATTATCTAAATTTCTCTTATTTCAGTTAGAGATGAGTCCCTTTGCCTCCAAGTCAGAGTTTAGCATAAGTTAAACTAGGAACGTTTTTTCTTTTTCTCTTGGGTTGTTTTCTGTTGGGTTTTTGGTGGGCATTTGGGTGGTTTTTTGTTGTTGTTGTCATTTCTAGGGGTTGGACAGCAGATAAATACTACAAGTGGAAACATTCAAGTCTGTAGCAGAAATCTGGTAACAACAGGAAACAAAATCCTGAAAGTTTGTCAAGCTGTTTTTCTGACATTATCTACTGGTTCAACAGAATATTTTTCTTTGCTGTACAAACTCTCCTTTTTGTTAGACCATTAGGCCTCCTGTGTGTGCATGCAAGCAAATCTCAGCTCATTTTTAAATGAAGGCTACAGCTGAATTTAGGTTTAATTACTACTTGTATTAAAAAACACGAAGCAGTTCCTTCTGAAGGGAGATACCCACTGGTCTTCAAGGAGAAACAGTACCAACTACGAAAGCACAAGATACCTGTCAGGATGATTAGCTTTTCTTAATTCAGATTTTTCTTTTTAGAGTGAAACTTACATCATATTCTAATCACAGCATTCAAATATGAAGTGGTGCGTGCTCATTTGAAGGAATGAATAAACAACTGTGCTAACAGACATCACCAGCTGAGCACCTGGAACCACTGCAATCAAAGTCTGCTGAAATCTAACTGACCTTTTGAAAGGTAATAAAAGCCTGCTCTGGCTGCACAGGGATGCTGTATTCATCCCGCTGCATTACTCAACTGCACTTACCATACTGTATCCTGGTCCTCACAGCAGCCACTGGCACATTGTATATTCTTTCAAGGTAATTCCTGATATCCACTTTTGTCATTCTGGGCAATGAAAAGACATTTTGGGGAAAGAACGAACGAACAAATGAAAGAAAGAAAAGTATAAATATTTGGACAAAATAAACTAGAGACTGATTGATACTGCGGAATAAATATGTCTTCTTCTTATTTTAACCAAGACAGATTTACGACATGAAAGTGTAAACTCAACCTAGACCACACACTGCTACAACGATTTATGATCCATAAACTGTAACAATTGTCAAATACTTTATCCTCTGTAGCCTCAACATTCAAAATGCCAGGCATATTCTGTGTTTAGCAGGCTTTCTCACTGCCCAACCTAAGACGCCTTTCTTTATTCTGAGTAGGAGCTGATGATGTTACCAGAACCTGCCACAGTCTTATAGGCTCTAATGCGTGCCAGCAAACTGGCCAGGCTGAAAGAGTCCTGACAAATAACTGGATACCACGTTGCTTACTCTGGATCATATTCATAAGCACTTCCTTCTTCCCAAGCCCGTGACTGGGAAGGCTGAGCCTCACTAACAATCGGAGAGAGGAGCCACGCAAAGCTCGTCACTAAACCAGTGCCCTCGCTGCCCTCTGCAAGGTCTGCCTCCTGCAGAAGCCCCCTCCCTGCCCCGGCACTCGGCCTCCCACCCCTCAGCCCACAAGCCCAGCTGCCGTGCCCGCACTCACTCCATGGAGACGCGGAACTGCACGGTGTCCTCGGGCTGGGGCACGCCGGGCCGCACCGCCAGCATGAAGAAGTTGGGACGGAAGATCCGCAGCTGCGGGCCGCCCCTCTGGAACAGCGGGTACCTGCGGGGA
>VXBB01007862.1:1671545-1704626 GCA_013399915.1 Illadopsis cleaveri
CAGACTCTTCAGTGCTGCCCAGCGACAGGACAAGGAGCAATGGCCGTAAACTGAAACACAAGGAGTTCCACCTCAACACGCGGAAGAACATCTTTCCACTGAAAGTGGCAGAGCACTGGAACAGGGTGGCCAAGGGAGAATGTAGAATCTCACTCCCTGGAGATACTGAAACCCACCTGGGCACATTCCTGTGTCACCTGCTCTGGGTGACACTGCCTTAGCGGGAGGGGGGGTTGGACTGCACAATTTCTAGAGGTCCCTTTCAACCCTAACAATTCTGTGATTACGTGAAAATCTTGCCGCTGTGGGATGCTGCAGTGCTGTCTGCCTTTGCTGGGGTCCCATCCAGACTCTCCTCCTGTCCTCCACACTGGTGAGACCCCAGCACAACAGACACAGGGCTGTAGGATCAGGTACAGGGCTGTAGGATCAGGTACAGAGAAGGCCACAGAGATGGTGGCAGGGCTGGGACACCTCCCCTGTGAGGACAGGCAGAGAACTGGGGTTGTGCAGCCAGGAGAAGGGAAGGCTCTGTGGAGACCTGATTGTGACCTTTCAGTGTGTAAGGGAGCTTATATGAAAGACAGAGGCTTTTTACCAAGATATGTTGTGACAGGACAAGAGGCAACTGTTTTAAACTGAGAGAGGGCGGGTTTAGATTAGATGTTGGGATGAAATTCTTTACTGGGAGGGTGGTAAGGCACCAGAACAAGTTGCCCAGAGAAACTGTGAATGCCCCCATCCCTAGTAGTGTTCAGCTCCAGATTAGATGGGGTTATGGGGAACCTGGTCTGATGAGAAGTGTTCCTTCCCACGGCAGGGGAGTTGGAACTATATGATCTTTCAGGCCTCTTCACACCTAACCACTCAGGGCTCCATGACACCTGAGCATATGCCAACAGAGCCAGAGTGGGCACACGGGCGCCAGAAACGGAAGTTTGGAAACATGGGAGAGACTCTGGTGGACTTCCCTCCACCAGGGCAGTTCAAGGGTTGGCAAAGACAAGGGGCCCTACAGAACAGCTCGCACATCAGATTTAGTAACAGCCACTCGTGTTTTGACATCTACATTGAATTAACGAAGTAGTGGACTTTAATATTGTATGCAGGCTAACAGCCTCGATAAATATTTTAACGTATTGTTGGAATGAATCATTCTCTATTGCACTTGTCTGCATTTAATAAAAGCTATGTGCTGAAAACTATCACTTTTGGAGATTTGTTCCGTTATTCCCAATTCTTTGATTCATTTCATGACTTGAACTTTGGAGTCAATTTCAACTACATTTGACACCCAGATTATGAGCTCCCTAGGAATAGTCAGCTCTTGATATCTGTCTGTATGATGGCTTAAAACAGGCCCCCAATCCTGAGTCTTTGCTGATGGTAGTGAGCCTATTTCCCCCTTGTAGAGACAGATCAAATTATATTAAGGAAGGGTTTGGACCAGCTCCCAAATCCCTGGAAAATGGGAAGGTATTAAATAAAATACAAAACACCATTCCAGAGGGCTGTCATTGGAGTAGGTACTGGTTGTGCTTTATTTACAAAATCCAGAGATTTGTACACAGCAATCTACAGGACAGCATAGGGCTGGTATCAGGAGGATAAGGGACATGCTCAGCAGGAATTGAAGATGCCAGCAAGGAGTCATCCCAGTTCCACAGGGAACCTGCTTCCCCTTGCCTGAGGAAGCCACCAGACCCCTCCAGGAAGAAAAGCAGCAGCAATAGCCAATCCAGGCTGAGGTGATTTTTGTTAGCATTGAGGCATGAGAACACAAGTGATCGGTGAAGGAAGAAAGAGGAGACCAGCAGGGGTTCAGCACACCACTAAAGGCCATCCTGCCTGCTTCTTTACTTCCAGCGCCCACCAACCTTGCCCTTGGCTCCTGCCTTCTTGCTGCTACAATGCAAAAGGAAAGAAAAACATGTCAGCGTGATGGAAGTAGTGGGGGCTCTGTGGCCACTCTGCATTTCTCACTCTTAGATTAGGTTTCAGCTGCTTTCACTTCTCACATGTCGGACACACCTGCCATTGACCATATCCTGAGAAAAATATTGTTGACATTGTGGAAAAAGATTTCTCCTGGGGCTCTTAGTGTGAAAGGCAGGATGTGCATGCCTGAAAGAGATGGACCCTTCCAGACTGCTGGATTATCAGGATAGAAATCTAGGTGGCCTCCAAACTAAGTGACAGGTCTATGCAGCCCAGACTTTATATTTTCTGAATGTTTTCTGAATACAAATCTGCTGTGCCCTGGATTTTAGGACTTAGAGCTCTATCTAGAGAAATTTGCTCAGTATGAAAGAGCTCTGATCAAATTCCCCAGATGCTCCATTCAGTAGTGGAGGCAAAAAGCTGAACACTAATTTAAATACAACTAAGAAGTGCTTTGCTCTAGCAAAGGCAGAGTGGCTATTTATATCATGAGAGCAAGAGCCTCCAAGACAATCCAAACAACCTTTTAGGCCTGCTCTCATATCAGTATCCCTGTCTTGCTCATGGTCCAGCTACACTCCCCACTCAAAGCACCTGAGGCAAACTCTCTCCAAGAGTTCTTGCACACAAAGGGCAATACTACATGCAAGACACTTACCTTCTGCCTGAGATGCCTGAACTCAGAATGGGGCTAGGCAGGAAGTTAGTTGAGTTAGATTCTGCACTAGTTCCCATTAGCAGCACCTTGGTTTGTAGTGCTCAGCACACCTCCAAACCCTTCCATCTCACACACACAATGATGAGGTGCTTCTTGAAAAAAAGCACATGCAAAGTGGGGGCAGCTGTTTAACATGGCAGAATGTGGGGCTGGGGACCAAGCACACGGTGGTGGGGCCTTTCTTCAGAGCCACTGGGAGAAGAAAAACATGGGGATATCGCATCTGGGGAGGTTTTTGTTGTGCTGCTCCATGGATTGGTTCAAGAGCACCAGACATATTTATGGAAGGATGTAGCACAGTGACAGAGACACACACATAGTGGATACTTTACCTTTGACCTAGATAGGCTTGGTCTATTTGAAAAAATTGATGGTTTACATGAAAGAGAGCATGCATTTTCTCCTTATCCCAAATTAAGCTCTATGTCCCTTTTGCCAGCCCTTCTGAAGGTTCAAAACCCAGTGTAGGAACTGCATAGCTCCTCAAACAAAGACAGAGTCCTTTTATGTCTACAAGCACCTGTGATGTTTGATGTTACACCCAACCTTTAAGAGTGTGCTTAAGGAGATTTAATAAAGTCTGAAGCAAAAGACTCATTTGATCCTTGTATAACACACTGGCAGGCACTGCTTTGGAATGATAGTGTCTGGTGTGGATAGAAATTTAAGCTTACAGAAATCTCATTATCTCTGGGCTTCTCAGTGCAACCTTTTCAAATGATGTCCTGAGAGAATATCATGTCTTTTGGGGGAACAAACAGGCAGTGGCCTGTTGTGGGTGGTGTGGTAGTGCCCTGCAAGAGCAGGAACACCCAGACAAACCGTGGCATTCTTCTACAGCTGCACATTCTACTGAGGTTTATCAGCCTACAGCTCTGTACAGAAAATATCACAGGAAGGTCAAGCCTTATGTCTGGCATTACAGACAACCAAACCCCCAGTGTTACATTCATTTGATAAGTCAGGGTGTCTTGGGGAGGTGGGAAGGCAGTAACTGGTCACTCCTGTCATCCAAAGATATCACCAAAGGCCATTGCTTCATTCCTGGCATGACTTTGCTAAAAAGATACAGATGCACTGAGAAGAGCAAACCCACCACTGTAGAACTCTCCTGCCTTTCTGCCCTGCAGTTACATCCCTGTGTTAGTTTTGTGCATGTTGTAACCCCCAAGCTGCATCTACCCCTGGTATCTCATAAATCCATTAAAAATACCTAGAATAAAGATATTAGACTCAAAAAGGCAGTTAAACAGTCTTGTGAAGGAAGGTGGGAGAGATATGATGAGTGAAAAGAACTCACAACAGTAATCCCATTATGTTAGTCTTGTTACACACCATTCTTCATAATCTTAGCAACCACTTGTTTATCCTTCATAAACAAAGGTTGTATTCCCTCAAGTATTCAAAGCATCTCAATCAGATGTTTGAAAAACCCAGCAATAAGCAGAGGAAATTTTTGAAGATATGGTGTGAAGAAACATTATTTTTTTCTTGTTAGCTGTTGCATTCACTTCAGTTTCCCCTTCATTTTCTCAATGTGAGGCAGGATGGGAGTGGCCCTTCCATCTCTAACCCCATTTCATTGCAACAAGAAAATGTCAGTGTTGAGGCTGAAGTGACACATTTGAACACTGCTAAGATATCCCCAAGCCAGGAGCTAGGAAGGGGATATAAATACTTACTGCTTCTGGGCCTGATCAATCCGGTTTCTGAGGGTGACAATCTGCAAACAACATACATGACCAGGGTTTTTAGAGACAAAGAAACCTTGTTCCCTCAAGGAGAGGAGAATTTTACCTGCTGAAGTGCTCGAAACAGGTGCTGTAGTAGGAATTAATATCTCCTTTGATATAAAAGCTCACCCATGGCTGAAGGACAGAAATGTTACTTCTTGGCAATAAATCTGCAAACCACCTTCACGTGTCAAGGGACAGAAGAGCTAGAATTTTATAACTCTTACTAGAAGTGATTCTACATATTGAAATTAATCTCCTATGAACTCAAATGTCAAACTACAGGCAGGTGAACTGGAATGAATGTCACCTTGGACAACTGGAAAGCTCTGGGATGGCTCCATGACCTGCATGTTTCAATCTCACCTTCTCACTCTTCCCTTACTTGTATTTGTGTAAACCCAAAGATCTTTAGTGGTCTTTGGATGGGGATCTCAAGAATGGAAGATGGATATCACATTCTGCTGGAATACCTTTTGCTGGCTGGCAGAGAAGGAGGTGAGGAGCTTGCAGCACTCACCGCTTTCCCAGCCATTCATTTAATAATGGAAGATGACCTGATGCATAGGAAAGCAAACACCTACCTTGCACGGGATAAGCACCTTATAGCCTGACTTAGTAACTCACTTTGGTCTGTAGGCCTGGACTCATTGCTGAAATCCTGGGACTCATGTACTGGAAAAGCCTACAAAACACTAGGGTGCGACAGAGAGCCCTCCTTTGCCCTTTCATCTCATTTGTAACTGAGTCTGTGTTCAACTTAGATTTCCTGGACTGAAGAAATGCCCTTTCTAAGAGGTATGCTTTGCTTTTGGTTTTGGCACAATTCAAAATTCTGCACTGGCTCTGCCGGTCCAAGAACTGATGACCCAAATTTTGAATATTTAAAGTCGCATTTGACATTCCCAGTGTGCAAAAAAAGAAAAACAGAAGTCATACATTCCGGTTGTCCCAAGAACTGGTAATTCCTGGCGCACGTTATTCCGTGGCAAACAGAAAAAATGTAAGAGACTGAAATGTTATCGGGAACAGGACAACACAAGCAAGGAAAGATAAACAGATCACTTGCTTTTGTACTTACTTGTGGAAGTTTTAGTATTTGTCACAGCAGTTTAAATTGCTTTTTCCAACCAAGTATTTTCCCCAAGTGTTGAGGAGAACCAGTTGTCTTCTGTTTGACCCAAGCACTTAAAACTTACCTTCAGTCATAACCTTATGATCGTGACTATGACACTCACTCTCCAATGAAGCACCAAAGAGCAACAGACACTAGAGCTAAAGAATAGCTCTACTTCTGTGTCTCCCTTCCTTTTTCTCTCCCTCACATCCTTGCTTGTGTCTCCTTCATTCTCTTTCCTATTTTCACTTACCTTTCTCCTCATTTTTTTCCTGCTGTCATCCTCCCTTTTCCTCTCCCATCTTAGCTGTGCATTTTCCTTCTGCTTTGCTCATTCTTTGTACTTTGTCTCCTCGTTTTTCATCAGCAGGCACCCACGTCTTTGTTTATGCAGAGGTCTCATTACCATGGCATGTACCCCTCCCCTGGTACTGCCTTATTTGTTGTTTTTCCACACCCACTTGGCCTGTTATCCTTAAGCTAGCCCTCTGCAGTATTCTGGATCTAGGTAAACGTGTGCCACAAGGTGGAGAAGCTTTCCAAACCCCATGCTATTCTCTGTGTACTGTAGTCCAAGCTATTACACATGTCTCCCTAAGTTTCTGCATGTATCCCTGGTGCATCAGGGCGATGCCTCCATGCATGCAATACCTGGTTTTGGATACAGAGTTTTGGATAGGGAATTATTTTAAGGTGCTCTCAGTAGATTGCATCCTCAGTTCTTTAACCTATTGGACTCCTGACTCTTTTCCTACATTACCACTTTATATCTTTTCAAAGAATGGAAAGGGAGAGAAAAAGGAAGTGAATGGAGAGACACAAGATCCATTTCTCTCTTTTCTCTCTGCTCTTGGAGCCAAGTGCCAGCTCCTGTCTGGCGCCTGGCTCTGACCATGCGGCAGGCTCATGCATTTGGTAGCCTTTGCTGCTGCTGTTACACAGGCAAGTTCATTGTACTTACAACTTGGAAAGCTCCTGCAGCCTGCAACGCATTGTTAAAATCTAAGAGAGATTGAGATAGTTACATTGGTGTTGCTCACTGCCTGTCAGCATGTGTCTGTGTGATTGGGAATTAAAAGGAGAGTGAGACAGAGAGAGAGAGCCAGTAGGATTTCTTGGCCACTGAAACCTAATATGGGTGAGTGCCACCCTATCCAGTGACTGTGTGAGGGAAACGTCCACAGTCTGTTACCATATGACACTTCACTCAGATGCTCCTGTCTGGAGACAGTTTTCAGTGACTCCAGGGAGCCCAGTCCACAGGTAATCTGTCTGTGATGGAATAAACCTACAACATTCAAGTTTGAAATCAAAGATGGATCTGAAAATATTACTTTGCAATGGAGATGTGTTAACTGAGAGTTACTGAATTTTCAGGCCAGGGTTACCTATATATAAATAAGAATGAACAATGTTTCAGGAGAGGGCAGGGAGTCCAATTTCCATTGGGATTGCCTTTCCGTGGGGCACTGAAAACATTAAAAGTGACCTATTCAATTTTAGCCTAAAATGTGAAATCCAGTTCAAGTATGTATGTTAGGGGAATGCAGTTCCAAGCATCTTGCTGCTTAAATATTGCAGAGGGTCATTGGAGATCCAAATAATGTCACAACATGACTTTTGCCAGAGGAATCACAGAGAGATTTACATTTTGGACCCAGTGCTATTAGCAAAATGGCCTCTCAACTCACCTCATATTTTTTCCTCTTGATCTGCTCTGTAAAGTCATACTTTTCAGTCTCCAGCTGATATAACCAGTCCCACAGCTCCTTAGCTTTGTCCCTGTGTGTTTATGGGGGAAGATGGAAGAAAGACGTGATGTCAGACATTTTCCATTTTTTTCACATATAACAAATAACAAATTTGATTTCATGCCATTCACACATCTTCCTGTATACCCTCTGTTCTCTTAAAGGCACTCATCATTTTCAAGGTCACATTTTTCTCACCTTCAAATCTTTTAGACTTACAGTCTTGCATGTGTCATACATTAAAATAATTCCTCTAATTTTCTGCCTAAGTCTTAACGAAAGATAAGACTGCAGTGAAGTCAGACAAGAAGGAAGGAGGACTCTGAAGGTCACCCAAATAAGCAGAGCAGTTGCCATTGTGCTATCTCATCTGTGTCAGGGCTGAGGTGAGCCAGCTTCATCTTTCAATCATGTGTGAACTCCAACAATGTGCAGTCCAGACTATCATCTGATGACTGCTCTGCACCGGAGCACATGGCTTCCAAACCTCCAGCCCACATGGAGATCCTATTCATACCTTAGCAGCATTAACTCACCCCTGGGAATGCTACAGATACCTGTCTGTAGGCTCTTGTTCAGCTAATCCCAGAGCTAGTCCTCTAAGCAACTAATCCTAATTAGCAGGAGAGGCTAACAGAGCTATGCCAGGAGCACAGCTAGAGGGCTACCAAACCATTTCAACACTTCCTTACATTCCCATTTCTCTTCCATTCTCCAGGTTAAGCAAGGGCACAACTTCAGTGGGTCCCATGATGAATTTCAAGGAAGGCCCCCTCCTCTACCTCATTTTATCACCAGAGAAGACTCCAGGTCAGCAAGACCAAATATCAGTGGATTACATTCCATAAATTAAGATAAACATGTTACCTCAGCTTGTCCTCATTAAGGTGGTCAATGTTCAGGGGCTTGCGCCTCTCTGCCAGGACCTTCTTCTTTGTCTCCCTAGCTGTTTGCTTCTTTCCTCTCTTCTGGTCAGCCTATTTTCAGAATATCAATTAACGTCAGACTGCAGAAATTAAGCCTGAATGAAACAGTTTCAATATTGGGCCGTTTTCTCAACTTCTAACAAAGACTGTTCCCAGTCAACTTCATGGTTTAATGTTTTCGTATTTCTTTCATCAATCCATGATTTTTACCTTAGCCAGATAACTGCTGTAATTTGCACCCATGGAGGACAGAGCCTTCTTCTTCTTCAGATCATCCTCAGCTTTTCTCTTGGCATCTTCTTCCTCTCTCCGTGCCTTTTCCTCCTGTGGAGTGCAACACACAAAACAAGTTACTCCAGGGCAGACTCCCAGCTTTCCCCAGCAGCCAGTGTCAGTGCAGGGAATGTGATCAGAGAAGTACATTGATGAGAATTGGCAACTCCTGTTTTCTGCCCTTGCTTTAAGAGAGTGGTCATTTCATCTTTGGACTGAGACAGGCAGAACCTGCAGGTTTTTTGTCTCCAGAGATCTCTCCAGTTTGATGCAGACACAAAGAGAGGGAAGCAGAGGCACTTACCGCAAGCCTTGCCTGACGCTCCTTCTCCTTTTCAGCACGGATTCTCTGCTGCTCTGCTCTTTCAGCTCTGCGCTTCTCCTGCAGGGAGCAGTGGCAGAGGCATTGGATCATCATCATGGCTTTACCTGCCTCCACTGTTACACCCCACTACCAAGAGCTTTGCTTCAGCGGGTGTGAGCCACCTTCTTTCTTTCTAGGACATGCAGAAGGGTCTCTCGTACAATTCTCAGATATAAAACAAGGGGCTAAGAGAGGGGACAGATGCGGGGAGAAGCCATTTGATGATGACTTGAGCAGTCACTTCTGTACGTGACAGCACATCTTTCTGTCAAAGTCTGACAGTGGTTTCAGCTTCTCATCTACTGATAATCTCTCAATCTAGTACAGGGAAACAGCAGTACAAGGACTCACAATCCTCTCCTTGAGGGCAACCAGCTCTTCCTCTTCCTTTCTTCTGGCTTCAAAGTGGCTGTCAATCAAGGCCTGCAGTTCAATCAGGTCTTTATTCTGCCTTTTCTTTTGGATGTCCTAGAAAAGCAGGAAAACGCGTTAAGTCCATATTGCCCTAGTATTATGTCCTGGACATTCCCAGCATCCTGCATACACAGAGAAACAAAACTAGAAAGTGTCTGTAGATTTCCATAGAAATCTATGGATTAACTTAAATGGCTGTTGGTGCAATCAGAGACTCATTCATGCAACAGGCAGGAGCCCAGAAGTGTAAAGAATCCAAATCTCCCATTTCCCTACACCGTATTTTATCCCTGACTTTGCTTACACACCTATCTTTGCATATACTCAGCTGCCTCCTCTTGGCTTTGTAATACAAGTCTTACCTAGAAAATATTCCAGCATTTTGGGCAAAGCAAATTTTACTGCAGAGGTTTTCAACACCAGAATTTCTCCATTTTTCTAGCAACTTTCTAGGAAGGTGTTTGGATCTCTACTTGTTATTGTAATTTTAGCTAGTGTTTCTCAGCAACAGATGAGAGCCTGCAACTTTCAAGCCATGTGCAACAATGGGACACGGGATCTGAGATCCCTAAAACATTTGCTTTCTCCTCCTTATAATGGCTTCAAAGATTTAAGGAGATAAACAAACAAAAAAAAGAAATACATGAGTTTAGTCACATTATCAGTGAATGCATTCAGGAAGCTTCAGGGAGTAGAGAGTAGCCTTTTGCTGAAATCAAGTGGCAAATCAACCATACTTTTGTCTTTACCTTTATCCTCAGCAGTATCCAATACAGATAGGAGGAGTTATGTGGGTTTGCACTCATGTCTATTATCAGGAACAAAGGACAAACACAGCCAGTCTCAGGAATACTTACATCAAAATCTACTTTCTCACCCTCCGGTATTTTAGGAGCAGTTAGTCTGCAGAGAGTCAAAAACAAAACAAAAAGAAAAATAAAGGATTTTCATCTTAAGGAATATACAGGATTTTAAACAGCCCATCCTGCCCTGCCCTGTCCTCTGGAACCATGTTGACAAGGAGGAATGTTGGTGGAGATAGGGAGGAGTGAAAGAGCATATCAGTGGAAAACTACTCCAGAAAAGTCCTGAGGACCACTTGTCCCTCCTGAAAGGTCATGCAGGGCAGGGAGTTACCACTAAAACCCCTCTGAATTCCCAATGCATATGGTCATTCCCTACACATGGAAAGATGTTGGTCTGTGAGTCTGCCTGTGCAGGGCTGTACACTCCATCCTGGGCAGCTGGCAGAGTGGGAAGGGAAGGTGCTGGGGCCTAGAGCCAGCAGGTCCATAGGAAACCCTAGCAAAGCTCATCTCAGCCCAGCCCAACATCTGCCACCCTTCCCAGCGTCAGTGATCCTGGATGGAAAGGGTAGTTTCCCAGCCATGGCCTCTCACAGAGGATTAAGCGTTGAGCTGCGAGTATTTTGGGGTATTGTGAGACCTCTGCATCTCAGACAGCCCATGAATTCTCTGACTCTACCAGGAACTGGTCTTAAGGCCCTGGCCAGTAACTGGGGCTAAGGCATCCTCTGAAGGAAGCAGACATCCTGGAAAGGCATGCAGGAACAAACAGATGGATGTTGCGTGAGGGAGAGTTGGACAAAGGCTTCTGGTGGCCATTTGCCTAATAGAGAATCTAAGGGCTTCTGCTAGATCAGGAAAATGATCCCAGGGTTTTGAAATCCTGCCCATCATACTTACTTTATTCTGGGCTTCTCCTCTGTATTTGGAAGGATGTAGCAAAACAGGAAGAGAAAAAGAGGAAGAAAGTTAAAACAACAGAGATCATGCCAGCTGCTAAAGTAAAAGGAGGGAAGGGAAATTTAATCTTAGGGGAAACATACAGAGAATGTGGTTAAATCTCAAGCATGTCCAAAAGAAATGCACACACTCACACACCCCTTTTGCTAGGAGAGAATCTGTTTTTACCCTCGAAACAGAATTTGGCAGAAAAGAATCAAGAGACTGTAGAAAAGTCCCAAATGTAGCATCTGGAAAGCAGTGGTTTTGTGTAAATGCAATATGATTTTTCTCAAACCATCCTGACCAAAGCTCTAAGGAGGCCAGCTGGGCTGGAGGGTGGAAGAAAATGATGCCTTTTTCAATCAGCACTTTTTTTGCTAAACTTAACTCGAATTCACAATATCATATCACAGTGATAACCAGGCTTCACCAGTTTTGTTCAAATGCCTCACATGGAGGCCAGGAGGGAAGACCTTTATGCACACATTTTCTCCAGGTTCATTGGCTTCCAATGCATCTTAGGGCACGTGTCCCTGAGATACCTCAGTGCCATGGGGAAGAGGCTTATTCTTCTGCATTGTGCAGTGCTCCTCAAACCCAGCTTGGAAAGAGCATCCTCTCTTAGCAAGCATCCTCTCCTGCTGAGGTACATGCAAAATTCTCTTGGGCATTAATGGGAATGATCTTTTCATCTCCAGGAGAGGCATTATGCCCTGATAGGCAGGCTAAACCATCACAGAGACTGCCACCTTGGGCTCTCTGGCAGTGAGAATTGTTCCCTTGCAACAAGTGACCTTTCCCTGGCCCTCAGACATGTGCTGGTCTTATGAGTTACTTGCTTAACATTTGTGCTTGTGGTCAACTCCCCTCCCTGCTATTCTTTTAATCTTTAGTTATTAACTCCAGAATAATGCCAGCAAGTTCAGTGCTGTTACTCTCACTAACAGAAATAAATTAAACCTATGTGTTTATTCTGGCCCATTCTCTCAGAGGCCCAGGTTGACTTTCATAACCACACACCACATTTGAACTTTCAGGGATGCTGATGAGTTCTGTGGTACAAGACTCTCCCTGTGTTGGCTCAGTAGGAGGAACTGAGGTAAAAAAGCTCATAGCCTACTGAATCTGGTAAAAACAAAAATTGTAAAGTAAAAGTAAAAATAACTGCTTCAGTAGTGGTGCATGAGCCCTGTTATCAATATCATATTACAGAAAGATAATTTTTTTCAAATGCTTATTTGCATCCCGCAGTTTGGGGACTGATGCTGGAAATTTGGAATAGCAAATAGAAAAAAAAAATAGGAAAAAGAAAATTAAATATTATAAGAGGGGAAAATAGCAAAAAATTTATACTGGAAAAAATTTACTGAGGCAATCAGATGTAAGGGTGTTGGATACCAAAACACTGAGAGAAAGGTTGGAAATGGGTTATTGAGATAATCAAGAGAAAAGATGTGAGAGATGTGTAAAAGAAGTCAGAAACCAACATTTCCTTTTTTTCACTCTTTCCCATACAAATTTCATTAATGACATTTTAGGGGGTAGACTTTTTTCCTTTACTCCAAGAACACTGCCTGCCAAAACATATCTCAGTTGAGGCCTCCAGATGCCAGAGCAATGCAAAGAAAATAAACAGCATGTAATTACAAAGGTATTTTAGACTGCTCCACTATAAAGGAAGTCCCAAATCACTCCTGAAGAAAAATACCATTAGCCAACAGTGTGCTTTTGTATTTCTCCACTTATTTTTTTATTTGTTTTGCTTTTCAAATAGCCAGTGAGGTTCTTAACATGTTAGCTAAATTGCCTTTTACCTGGAGAGAGGAAAAGTAATCATAATTAACCACTCAGGTATGTTATTTACACAGGACTCCTTTCCTTCATGACATACCCAGATAATTTTCATAGACATTCCTGTTTGGCTTAAAGCTGCCAGTTAGTAACACTTCAAAGAGAGAAGGGAAAAAAAAGACAGGGAATGACTGGTTTTGTTTGTTGACCTTGGTTGCCAGGATCGACACCTGTCTGTCAATAACTGTGTGAATTTGGTTTCAGCTGCCACCAAATCAGCACCCCAACAAACAATTTTAAAAATGAAAAAATAAGGTTAGTTGTCCTTGAAATAAGAAACTGTAGTTAGAATTCTTAACGGTACCTCCAGAAAACCAGAAAAAGGGGTATTTTATTAAAAATTAAACACAAAAAAAATCTATCCTCTGCAGTGCATGACCCGGCCTTTGTCCATACTGTGTGAACCAAAAGCAGTCCAGGGATGGGATTTATTTTGAAATGCCCCTTCTTTCAAGGCACCGAGGCAAGGAACTGGGCCAAAATTTGTTGTCAGGCAGGAACTGTCATAGCAAATTCCTGTTCCTGTGGCAAATTTTGACTGACATTCTGGTCATTCTGACTATGAACCATGGGACTGAGACAAAATCCCCACATAGCAAGAAACACTGCAAATCCAAGTTCACTGCCCTAGTGGTTGGAGTCATTGAGTTTCTGGTTTCCTAAAGGCTTCACACAGGGAGAGGGCACACCACCAAAATACCACCACCCTGTTTTCTCCTGCCCAGTCTATGAGATATTCACACGGTGCTCTCCTTCTCTAGGAATCCATCTGAACTGCCTTTATTTCACTCAGAAATCCCTAAACACCCTCCCTTAATCCCTCTTCTCAGAAGCAACATACCTAACTCACACTGTGTCCTTGGGAAAAAAAGGAAATCAATACGCTATTAAAAATAAAAGACAAGAATGAGAAAAAGAAAGACAGAGAGGGGCTCAGAAAGGTCCTCAGGGTATTTCCCTAAATTAAAAAAGAAGCCTGAAAAGCGAGCAAGAAAATTAAAACAAAAGAACAAGAACAAAAAAATCTACAAAGCAAAAAGGAAACAAAACAAGGAAACAGAAAATGCAGGCTGTTTTCAACTGACATTGGGCTTTGTCTTTTAAAGCAGCTGCCTGGATATTCTAGGGGCTAGGGCAATCAGGAAAAACTCAGTTACTTCAACAGCCTCTAAAACTCCATGAGAACTTTTTATACGTTTAAACTGGCCAGAGAGGGGCTAAATTATCTTCTACAAGATCAACACTGACCCTGCACACATTTAGGCTTGGTCCTTTCACATGAGTCTTGTCCCTGCCTGTGTGCTCCAGCACCCACTCAACCAAGTATTACACCCAGGCTATATTTAGGTGCTCCCATCTGAATAGATGTTTAGCACAATTCTGAGTGCATGACTTGAGCAGAAGTTCACATATCTGTAGATTCAGGCCTGGAGCCCATGACCACCTAAGGCTGTGTGAGGGATGCATGTCTATGCAGGGCTCAGCTTCATTTGCAAATATGCCACTATGATTTAGGAGATTCTTTCCTGATTTTTTGGGGATGGAAACAGTTTGCTGATGAGAGCTAGGATACAACGGATTCTGGCTAAAAGACAAGTTCAGAGCAAGCTTCTAGAGCTTGATTTTCACCATCTACTATCCTAATGAGGATGTAGAGGCTTCTCAATACACTAATGACTCCCCAAGGGTGACTGGATATGCACAGTGAGTGATTCTTTGCAGCAGAGATGTTTTGGCCCAGTTCCTGAGTTTAAAATAAAGTGAGGAACAAAAACAGACACATAAAAGACAGTGAGATGTTAGAAAGATGACTTTGTTGTCCTAAGACAATACTGAGCTACCATCATTATATTCGCCTTCTTCATTGGCTGTAGGTTGAAGGACAAAAGAAAAAGAGAAGAAGCACAGTAGTAAATCCACAACCAGCACTGTTCTAAGAGCACCGTCCCCACTCCCTCCCTGCTATGCTGGGAACCTTGGACTCTCTGGAGATGAAACAAGAAGAAAAAACATCTTTTTGGTGATTTGATTTGGCTAACAAACAGCCCTTTCTCCATGTTCATTGGAAAATCCATCTAGAGAGATCATTTCCCTCCCACACTCTCTTTTCTCTTGAACAATGTCAGTGTTTTTGACACTGCTTCCCCAGCACTGAAAGAGAAAAAGGATGAGGGTCTGTAGGTACATCACATACCTTCCTCATGAGCTTCCTCTGCTGTTGTCATGGAGCAGGCAGTGATGGAAAGACAGGAAATAGAAAAAAAAAAAACAGAACAGTTATTTAAAGCTCTTGGAATCCTGAGAAAGAGACCAGGGAATGCATGAGGTGGGGAAAAAATAAAGGAATTAGTGAACTAAGGCAAGGAGAAAACTGGAAAGACTGTCAGGACTTAAAAATGCTGTAATGTTAAAGTAGCAGTAAGCATGGAGGTTAAAGGAGAAGAGAGCTGCAAATGATAATTGTGGTTAATGTTTGTTTCTCTTGTTTTCTCCTCTTCTACCAGCCCAGGGCTCCTGTTCTCTCGCTCTCTCACACACATACACACTTCTGTGTTGCACCTAGGTGGAGTAAACCAGAAGTTGTGTCACATACCTGGCTCATGAACTTCAGGTGTGAAGTGTCATGGAACAAGTTGCGATGGAAAACAAGAGAATGAGAACAAGAAACCTGTTATTTCCACCAAAAGGGCTTTTGAGCCAACGGGGAGGAGGGGCAGAGAGGAAAAGGGGAGCTAAGAATGAAGTTAAGAAGTAAACAGGTAAAAAGTTTACATTTGAAATAACACATAAAGAGAAGTCACAGAACAGGAAAGGTAAAAGAGGCAGATTTATGATAATAGTGCAGTGCTTAAAAAACACTTTGGATCATCATATGGCATAAAGCACAGTGTACCAAGGTTTACCTTGATTGGAAGTATGCACATGAACATAGCCAGCACTCTCAAAGCACTACTGGACCCATCCTTTACTACAGCAGTATTTCAGCCATTTGGAGTAAACAGTGTGGTTCAGAAACCTGCTGAAATACCTGCTGTAACTCATCATCAACGTTCAGCTAACTTCCAAAGAAGCTCAGTTCCCTTCTGGATCTATGGCTCAGGCCATTTTCTTCCTTGAAGACAACATTAATGTCTATATAAATGTATTCTGCTCTTCAAATCCATTTGCAATGTAAAATTACAAACGGATTACTTCATAGGAAGAAAAGGTTCATTAGAAGTCTGTGCAGGTCTACATGTCATTCTTCTGGGTTTTGGCAAAGCAGGAATAGATCAGCAATGTGAATTTGCAAGGCAGATTTTGCTTTTCAGCCATACACACACACACCACCAAGTATTTTGCAAAGCAGGCATAAAAAACAAACAAACTCTCACAGTGTTTATATTCCCCACATACAGTCAATAGGTCAAATTCTGATTTGAAATAAATCCTCCCCTATAGGAAGAAACATCCATTCTCATATCTCATGGGCAGAATTTAATGCATTCCACAAGGAGACTTCTTGCTGAGCTACCCTTTCACAACAGTATATGTGTGTGCCCCCAGTTTCTAGTGAAATTCTCATGCAACGAGTAAGTTTCCTCCTCCTTACTGCTGATTATACTTTACTGAGAAAAAGAAATTAAACTAAAATAGAACCACCCCAAAAGCATGCAAGTTATAATCCATCCTTAACTGACTGGTTGTTATCCCCTGTCACTTTGCATTCACTTCTCACACACACCATCCCAGCAGACAGACACCAGGGAGTTTAGAAGTTAAATCACATACCTGGAGGGGGGGCTTCATTTAGTAGGATGTGTCAGGGGAAAAACACAGGAAAGGAAGATAAAAGAATTAGAAATAAGTTATGCGGGAAGGGATCACCTCAAACTTTGGTAAGACTGGGTTGAAGAAGTATAATTTGCAGACCAAGTTATAGGGATGGACTGTTAATAAGAGTGGACAAGGAGTATAATTACAGTGGGGTATGAAGTAGATGGGAAGGAGATGCCATAGAAACAAAAGATAAAGGGAATTTGAATGTTGATGATTTGCAACAGTTTAAGTCATGCAAATTTATAAACCATGGGCAAGTGTAGTAACACTGGCGATCCTTAAATTTGAAAGAAAACATTTCCAAGAAGATAGTTTTACAAGTATTTAGTGTTACCTAGGTTTCAGCTGCCCTTTTAGCTATCAGAGCTGGCATGAGGATCTGAGAGTTACTGAAGGAGGTACTGCTTTGGATGTGTCCCTATGCCTGCATCTGAAGCTCCACCATCTAAGAATCTCTGCTGGCAGATTCTGGGCTTAGCTCTGCAGAACTGGCAATGTTTGTGTCTCCATAGAGCTTGTCTTTGCTGCAAAGGACTAGAACTGCTTGAGTTTGTGTGCCAGAATCCTGCTGCAATCCACTCCCCACAAGTGTAAGCAGCCTGAGTTTCTGCAGCTCAGGTACCTGTCAGGGCCATGGGGTAGTCACAGCCCTAAAAGTTTTCAGGGGCATTAAAAAAGTTTGTTCTAAGCTTCTTAGATGGTGATCCTTCAGTGACAAACAATGTTTATACTTTCCTATAGGGAAAATAAGTTTTAGGGAATTTCAAGAATGGATTGATTCTTCATGATTCTAGTATTCTTCAACATGTGCAAATTCCTATATACAGGAATGTTTCATACATTAATACATAGAAATTTAGATGTCATAAACATGAGCTTGGTTAAGTGGAAAGAGTCAAGTAGGAAAAATGAAATAATTAGAGCAAGAATTCCACAACAGCAACAATTGTGACTTGTGCAGGCCAAAGCTGTGACTTAGAAGTTGTGGTAGGCAAAGACAGCATTAATGAGAGAGAAACTGAATAATCATGCAGTTACATGAAAAGCGGGGACAGTTTCCTTCTGACATAAAAGTTTTTTGTTAAGCTTGTTATATTTACATTGTCTTTTGGTTATATTGTGCTTTATGTTAGAGAGGGAAAAGAAAGTATGGGGAGGCTGTGGTTATGGCTTTATTGTTTATCATATTATGTTAATACCTTGTGTTTTGCACAAATTTCAAGCTCATACATCTGTCAATGCTAGAGAATCAGCTCTCAAGTAGTGAGTAGCAGTTCAATAAATATCATGGAAAAGAGGTACAGAGGCAGGCAAAGCAGCTGCGATGGAAGCAATGACCTTTAGCTTGTGCAAATCAAAGTCAGAAAAACCTTAGATGCAGATTAAGAGACAAAAGTGAATATGATTAAAATTAAGAATGTGAAACAAGAAGCGATGGGAATAGAAGAGATATGAGAAGCAGTGAAGAGATGAATGTTGAAGTATTAAGTCATGTAAAAATCAATCAGCTTTCACCTCACTCCAGCCTTGGCAAAAGCATCAATCTGCTCTGAACTAAGAGGCTGGTCTCCCTCTGTGGACAGCAGAGGGAAATAGCTGGGGTGGGAGGCTGCTGAGATGTGACTACTTTGATAAAGCTACTCCAAATGGCACCGAATAATTTCCACAGACAGTTTAGAGGACACTGCAAGTTCAGTTTCTGTTTTCCCAGGTAATAAACATGATACCATTCCCATACGCACTGTGAGGATGGCTCCAAGTCTGGTAAGCGCCTGTTATTACAGCTCATACATTGAGATGCTTTGTCTATAAAAAATGTTACTACATTTTACATGCAGCAGTTAGCTTTATCCTCAGTGTTATGCATCACAGAGTGATGAGGAAATTATGACTGATCAAAGGTGTGAGGAAGCTGCAAGTTACAGTTTAACATTAATATTTGATTTTTGTCTTTACTTCCACCATCTTTGAATTCCTGAGTATAATACTAGAGTTACTGTTAAAATTTTCCAACATAATTCATAGTTTCCATTAAATTTCAGTATTTCAGAACTCACATAGATTTAGCTGAGATTTTGATTTAAAAAATAGAAATGTTTCACAACCATAAAGGTTGCAGAAATATTAACATCTCTGGAACAAAACTTTTCCACTTTTTGCCTCACAGCAACTTCTTATTCCAGATTTTTTCTTGCATTACTATATATACCCCACATTATCCATAAAAGCAATGCTTCAAAAGCATCTATAATAGAATTTTCATTTCAAAATTTGGAAATCTTCCATAGAGGAGAGAAGGAAAAAAAAAAAANGTTTCCATTTTGTCCCAATTCAGCACATGACCCAATTGTGAAATTGCCAAGTGGAATTGAATTTCCAGCACACAATAACCCTTCAGATTGACGCAGAGGAATTCAGAAGTCACATACCTGGTTCATGGACTTCTTTAAAAGGGAAGTAGCAGGGAAGGAGATGCAAAGAAAGATAAGAGAATTAAAGCAAGAAACAGAGGATAATTAAAAAGCCTACACTTTCCTTAGCCAAGGTGGTGGAGGGGGGGTTAAAGGGATAAAAAACATTAATAAGATTAAGTGAGAAATAGAGGGCACATGTGAATGTCAATTAGAATTGTGGAGAGGAAGGGTTCTTTGGATATAAAAATGCAAATGACTAATGTATATATTCATAATGTTATAAATCAAATGCCACTGGTAGCCTTTGGCTGACAAAAATATGACTTGTGTTTAAATTAAGTCCATTACCCATAAGTTTGAACGTGCAGAAAGGGTATAGACACCTGCTCTTATTCATGTGCATAGAAATCCCAGCTACTGTGGAAATCAATGGGCTCTGAGGAGCTGGCATTGATTTCCTTGGTGCCCAGGATTTCACCACTGGTGTGTAGGGCTGCACACCGATGTGGGAGGGTGAGTATGAGCATGTTACTGCTCTCCAACCCACAGGATAAAGCATCCCATGGAAGCCTGGCTGGGCAAGCATGAGGGGCAGGCAGAAGGGGAATTGAAAGGTAAATGGATTTGGGCTGCCAGGCTGATGCTTTAAGAAGCATGACCTTCTATTTTGCCAATTACAGAGATTGTCTTACCAGGTCTGGACCTTAATTCCAGTTATAAAATCAAGTAAAAATGCAACTCTGCCACCCCTGTTTCTGCATGAAGCACATTAACCCAGAAACACCCCAGTAATTATGGAAAAAGCACGTACTACATCTTTTCTCAAATATGCTCCAACCAAAATGATGCCACTTAGTCCAATCCTTACCCCAACAGTAGAAACTAGGTATGACACTGTGTCACTTGTTGAAATGCTCATGACTTTGGGTGCAAGTCTCCCCACATCTCCATACACTGCTGCAAAAGGGAGTTCTGTCCCCGTGCAGTGGCAGGGAAACTGGGGAAGAGGTGCACCCAACTGAAGGACACAGTATTGCCTCAGGACACGGCTGTCCCACCCCTAACCCTGGGGCGTGGCACAGAGGAAATGGTTTGGGGAACACTATCCCTGTACCAACTGGTGTCCATACAAATAGCCTGGCTAGAGACATCAGGTGCTGGGGAGTACATGAGCAGTGCCCAGCCTGTGCCTCAGGCATTGTTTTCAAACAGCAGTTAGTACACATTACTCATCACATCACTTATCCTATGAGAGCAAAGCAACCGTGCAGAGGGTATTTTTTGCATCAGCTCATCTTCAACCACCTCCAGAATTCCTGCACGAGTTACTGCTCCAGACAGAAACAGAGGAATTCACAAGTCATGGCACATACCTTCTTCATGAGCTTTAGCGTGTGGGAGGAGTCGCAGAGCAAAATGCAAAGGGAGATGAGAGCATTTGAAACATCAGAACAACTTTTTACTTGGGCAAAATGGAGGGGGGAAGGAAAGACGAAGAATACGTTTCAAGGAAATAAAATGAGTATGGATACCAAAAGCAGTACTGGAAGTCAGGGTGCAAATGGTCTGAGATATTAAAAACATAAAGCTGATTTAAGCAGCCATATCAGATGACATTTGTCTTATACAGCCATTCCTGCAGTCCTGCCCAAAGCCAGGAGCAGCACACTGTTTCATAACCCTGATGCTTGCCCAAGTGGATTTACAACCTGAGGCCAGCAGGTTTTGGGTGGCTGCAAGTAATGCCATGAAACAGTGGCCTAGAAATTCCATTATATGGACAAGAATACCCTTTTCAATCATTTGCAAAGCTAAAGCATCATATTTATCATGATTTGCTCTATACCACAGGGTTTAAGCTGAAAAAAAAAGACGTGGAGAGGCTGTTGTAAGAATGTCAGCCAATCATGAGCATTTCTGCATATTGTCTGCAGGCCAGATCCACCCCAAAGGGTCCAAAATAAGGAGACCCAACCAATCTCGGAGAAAAGGCTTTTCAACATTCATCCTTTTAAGAGGTTTACATTTCCCAGCACTTTTCAAGCTTTTTTTTCATGCAACAATTACCATGTACAGCAACAATGCATTCAACGTCAAGACAAAACATGAAGGCAGACAGTACAAAAAACAAAATGGTAGCAAATTTTAGTCTATATTAATATGCCTATTTGTAACTCCTGTTTCCTTTTGCCATCTTATGGTTTACTGGCTAAGCCAGAGCTTAGTCTGAAAGGCAAGAATTCAGGAGTCATGTCACATACCTTCCTCGTGAGCTTCTTTAGGTGTGAAGAGCCACGGGACAGGATGCAAAGGAACATTAGGAGAAATACATTGTTATATGAGCTGAAATAGGCTGAAAACCTTTCATAGGCTGAAAACCTTCCATAGGCTGAAAATTCTGCTCAGAAGGAAAAGTTTTATCCCAGTAAAGGACATGCTAATGGCCAGGAGGGGAAAGGGATTTGAGGCACGTGTGGCTAGGAAGCAAATTCACCATGTGAAGAGAAGAAGCAAAAATATATCAGGCAGGGAAAATCTCACAGTAAGTTCAAATATCACATGCTGGAATTTCTCTCTAGTTCTAGTTTTAGAGGACAGCTCTTGCCCTTGCCCAGAAGGGCTTCATGGTGAGCCCTGCATGGGGCAGGGGTGGCAGAGAGGCCAGGTTACCACTGAGCCAATTCTGCCAGACCTTACACTGAGATTATTCCTGGGTATTAGCCCGCTGCTCACAGAGGGGACATGGAAAGCAAAGACAACAGGAGTGGAAAGCAAAGACAACAGGTACTGCTCCTCTTGCACCACCCTTGAGTCCCCACCACCACCACCAAGGAGACAGGAGGGAGCAGTTTGGAAGGTGATGGCACATACCTGCTGGAGGAGCTTCATCAAGGTGGGATGTGGCAGGAAGCAAAAGCAATGAGATGGAAAACGAGAACAGTTAGACTAAAGAGTGTGTGAATGCAACAGAGGGTTAAAAAAAGAAAAAAAAGCACAGGATGCATGAAATAAGGAAACAGAGGAGATGAAATGGAGACAGGTGACCAGAGCACACACAGATACAAGAAATGTAAAACCATCTGGACCTGGATGCTGTAAAATCTCTGCAAACTGCTCAGAGTGGGTCTGTTGTGGCACTACAAACAGGTTTACCCCTGTTTAAAATATGCCCACAGCAAAAAGCTTTGCAAATATGGAACCAACACACCCTTTGGCTCCTTGCAGCTGGAGCACCACATCCCAAACTCTCAAATGCAAAGGGTGAGTTTCTGTTCCAGCCCCTCTTCCACCCTGTCTGTCCCACCTTGCCAATGCTGTGTATAATATATTATGTGTTATGTATATTAGTATTATGTATATTATATATCATATATTATAGCTTATAAACTTATAATATGTATGATATATGTTATATATAATATGACATATTACAGCATATGTACTATATCACGTAGGGCTAAGCACATGTTTGACCACAGATGGATTTTGACTTCAAAATCCATCTGATCATGATCTGCCATGCTATGTTGGAGAAACCAGTTGACACCTGATAGAAATCTTTCTAGCCAGACCCCAGTTATTCCATGGTACACAAATACCCAGGGCTAAAAATCAGCCTCAGAACATGTCGTGTCTTGGATGAAGGGATGGTATCCACATTTTCTGTGCTGCTTCCTCCCCAAAACTGGAGCAGAGGTGTCTGCACAGATACTCAGGGATGTGGGGTACCCTCAGTGAAATTTGTACAAGGGACAAGAAAAGCCCTCTTCCTGCAGATAGTTTGTCCCAGCATCTTTCTCTTGTCTCTTGCTTTCTTCTACCACCTTGCAAAATCGAGATGCACATCATCCTGCTGGTGCAGGAACCAGCAGGGCTGAGATGCTGCTTCACCTACCTTCCTCCTGAGCCTCTTCTGTGGGAGGGAAACATCACACAGCAAAAGAAATGGAAGGAGAAAAATTAAAACAGGAAATATGTAGTTGGAACATTCCTGAGGTTTGCCAAGCTCCCAGCCCGTTATGGGTAAGAATACACAATGATGGAATTACAGGGTGAGAGAGAATTAAAAATAACATTTTTATGGGCACATTATGGGGTTATAAATGTTACTGAAATATGGGAATATGACCACAAGTGAAAACCACATTAAAAAGCATCCAATATGTTATTCTTTATTAGAGCTGGCTAGAATACCCTAAACCAAACTTTTAGTGAATTTTTAACCAAAAATAAAACCGCTGCATTTCTTTTGCTTTACATTTTTTTTCCTCATATGGTGGAAATTTTTCACCAACGCTTACCAATTTTTGAAATTTCAAACAAATTCATCCCTGAATTTTACCAGATGAATATAAACTTTGCAGGGTGTCTCCCTCCCTTTAAAATATTCATTTTGACACCACTGTGCCAAAAATTAGTCAAGCAGTTTAGTAAAAAAAGGTAGACTAAAATATATATATGATTGTTTTTATACAAATATATGCATATACACACACATATGTATGTATATATAAAAATTATTTATGTTTGTATATTAGATATATTTATATACATATCAATGCATTTTATTTCTTTCATATATATAAATGTTTTGGTTTGGTTTTTTTAAACAAATAAAATGGGCCAAATTTCCTACCAGCTCAATAAACAACATCAATGCCCACTATTGCATTGATGTCTGTGGCTCAAGACAGAGTCCTGGACGCTGGGTGTGAACCATTTGCTGTGGATTTCTTTACACACATTCTCCCTCCACAGTGAGAGAGAAAGAAAGCAGAAGCCATGTCACATACCTTCTTCCTGAGCTTCAGGTGGTAAGTGTCATGGAACAAGAAGCAACAGCAAGCAGGAAAATGAAAACAGAAAACTGTTAGAAACTGGTGTTGGGGTGAGCTAAGGCCTGGAGAAAAAAGGTGGTTAGAAAGTGATGGAGAAAAGTTATATGGAAAAGAAATGGATGACATCAGAAAGAGACACAAAGGTCAAGCAAAAGTATGGAGCAAAGAGAAGACACACCTCAGAGGAGCCAGTCATGCAGATTAAAAAGAAATTGAAAGTCACCTGCCTATTAATGTCATGTCATTAATACTTTCATATCATTATTTTCAGGTCATTAAATACTTGAAAACAAAAAGTAGACAGTTAGGGAAGAAAGGAGAAAGGCAAGAAATGCTTTTCCTTTGAGGAAGGCTTGTCTGTAGGAGCAACACCCTTCGCTTGCTCTTTTGACATTTGACAAGACGTGAAGGATGGAGCATGAAGAACGCCTTCACCTTCCTGGCTCTGCCACTCCATGCAGGACCAGAGAGACAGATGATGACTGAAGGCAGCTCTACAACCTATTTGGTGTCTCTATAATCTTTTTTTAAGCCCTTGGTCCCTTCAGAAGCAGTCCCAGGGGAAATAGTTACTTAAGGATAATGTACCTTATAGTAGAAACTACTCTCACCATGGCCACAGTTGCACCTCTGTTCCCACCACCACCAATGGGAATTTGCCTGTTGCAGCAACTTGGAGGAATCCATTAATTTTTTTTTTTTTAAAGGGGGGGAAAAAAAGCTGCTGTGTATAAATCCCCAAAATGGACATTTCTACACAGGGACAACTCTGTCTCTGAGCTGGTCTCATATCCTCCATGTGCAAATATTCCACCTCCAGTAAAGGGTTTTCCTTTTGACCCCTTAGAAGATGCCTAAGGGCAGATCCTGGGAGAAATTCCAAGAATTTGGCCCTTAGCTCTGTTCCAGACACTTTGGGAAAATGAAGGATGACAACTGGCAGCTGCGCTTGCCTGAACTGAAGCCAGTGTGTCAAAAGTGCCCAGCAAAGACAATGATACATCTCCAAAATCATCTTCTCCCTGCAGCCTACAAAAGGTGAAACAACTTGGGTGAGAAGGGTTTTTCATGGTCCATCTTTCCAGATCAGCACTCTGTCTGTTGCAGCTTGTCAAATCACATTTTGCCAGCTAAAGGCATGGTAAGAAACTTCATCTTTGCCAGTTGGTTTTCTGCCCTGCCTTTTCTATCCTCAGCAGTGCCCTGTAGATTGCTCCTCAGGAGCTGGACAACCTGCTCTTTTTTTCAATTTCAAAATTTAAACTCAGTCTGTGGACACTGCCAAAATGAGAATGGCAGGATTTCACCAGTGATATGTTATGGGGGCTCCACACCAGTCACTGCTCTAAAAAATTCCAAATTTATGGACAGATTAGCCTCCAGCTTTTTCACTGTCCCCTCATAAAAATACTCCATTTCACTGTAACGTGAAGGCTCTGCACATCACAGCCCCAAAAAACTTGATTTTTTTTTTTGTTTTGTTTTCCAACTGGTTTCCAGATCAAGTGTTTCAGATTGCCTTTAGCAGCAAGCACCAAAGAGAAGGGTGAAATGTAGACAAGAGAAAAGCAGGACCAAGAATCAAAGAAAGATAAATTACGTTCCACTTTTTTTGTTACCTTCTTCTTCGTACTCCTCTGCATTGAAATGGGAGCGGGGGGGAAAAAGCAGACAAATCAGACATCAGCTTGACACATCAGTAGGACATTATCCATGGCAGAGCCCTCTGTGCTCACAGGGATGCCAGGCAAGATGGTTTCTGAGAGGCCACTTGCAAACCAGCAAGTCAAATAACAGATTAAGTGACTTGGGAAATAAAAAAGAGTAGTTTTTAAAAGGGGAAGAAGAAGAAAAAGTATTGAATTTTTCCTTGGGCAATGGAAACTCAAGGTTACACGTGCATTAGAAGGGAAGAGGTAACAGAGAGGGCCTCTGAATATAAGAAGAGTGTCTATGTATATCGCTTATAAACATTATGGGGATTTATGTTCTGAAACCAAATATATTACACATACAGAAGCTTCAAAGTAAATTGCCAGCAGATGGCAGTGCCCCTACAAAAACTAGCAGCCTCCCCTCCCACCAGGGCATCGATTTGGGGCTGAAACCCCACAGGCTGCCCGCAGCACAGACACGGCCAGGGTGCCACAGGTAATGGAAAAACACCAGAAGCTGGTGACAGACAGAAGCACAAAAAAGAAACTTCAGATTTGTCTAACCACAGCAGCTGACACAGCCAGCAAATGTTGCAGGCTTCGACAGAAACAATTACAGACAGATCTAAGACTTACCCTCTCCTTGTTCCCTGTGAGAGAGGAAAAAAGGATATTGAAACCAGGTAACTATTTCTCCCGCTCCGTACTGATGTCGAGATTTAAACTTTATACTACTGAAGCAATCCAATGCAATGTTGTTTAAAGTCTGTTATCTGCAGGTCTGTCCATCCCATGACTGCCCTAAATCTCCCCTCTGTACTACTGATGCAAAAATGTCAAATGATCCCATTGGGTTTGGTCATACTGCTCTAGATTTGTTAAACCAAGGCAGAAACCACTGCACTGTGGGTTTTATTCCCCCTCTTCCAGGTGCAGTGCCACAGCCCTGGAGGGCAGGCTGAGCTGGGGGGAGATGTTTGGGAGATGTCCTGTGTTGGACAGGGAGGGGTCTTTCACACTCTAAGTCAAGATGCCTCTTCCCCACTGCCTTGGGGGGCTTCAGGCTGAGCACAGAGCAGCACCCTGCAGGGATGCCCTCGCTCTGCTGCGTGGGGCCAAGCTGAGCAGACAAACACACAGACAACTTTCTCTCTACTTACACTTCCTCGGTATCAGACATGTTGGCAATTAGTTTCTAGACAAAAGAGAAGAAAAGGAAAATAAACAAGAAAAAGGAGAAAAAAGGTGTTATTAGTGAGCACACCTCAAAAAATACCAAGTCAGAAGCAGATGGATTGACATTTGAGGACATAAAAAGCCAAGCACCGGCTTTCCCACACAGCAACCAGCTCCCCACCAACACTGACATTTTGGGAGAAGCACAGACCTTTGCCACCCATGTCAGAGGACAAACAGATCATCTGGAAAGATACATCCCACCAACTCAACTGCTTCCCACAGGCAGACCCAGGGGCTGCCTAGTCCCAGTTTTAAATTACAAAATCCCCAGAGCTCAGGAAGACAAGCAAGGCCAGGGTGTCCTCCCACACCCATCTGACATTTCCATCGCTCCAGCAAGATCAGAGGAATTTTTTCTTCTTGTGTGCTACCACAGGTGGGAAAGTTACAAAAATAACTGAAACTACCAATAAACCTAGAGATAAGTATTTACTTGTCAGCACCCAAAAGTGTGTCTGGTTTATACAACTGGTGAGTGAGTGAACAATAATTTGTTGGTTTGTTTAAGATAAAAACCAGCCACATGCCTAGTTAGGTAGTTCACATTGATATAACCATTTCTATGTAATGTAACACTGCCTTTCCTAACAGCATCAGCTGTCCTGAAGCCAGGGGAGAAGATGAGGAAAGGCCACCAAAACTTTCTCCAAATCCACAGCAGATCTTAAATTAGAAAGCCAGACTTCTCTTTGATGGCCCAAACCCCGACTTTCATGACTTCCTTATTCAGCTGATATATGAGAGATATCTTGAAGGAGCAGGTGGGCTGACTTAGGTTCAAAAGGAACAACTGCAGCTCAGCAGCTTTCTATTTCAGAGGAAGGCAGTAATCCCACAGGCTCCAACCCTGCCCTATAAGGGATTCTCTCCATTCCTCAGCAATGACCTTGGGCACCATACGTTAACATCAACAAGATTTAAAACACCCATGTTGTAAGGAGAGATAAACGGCCAACATTTTTTATTCCAGTTCATTTATTTTCTTTCTGAAATTCAGCATTGCCCTGGAAGTAGTGCCACCAGTGGCTGTGTTATGACCTGACCCAAAGTGCCGGATGGGAGGGTAATCTACTGGCAGAACACATGAGATTTGGGCTCACTGGTCTCTTGGTCCCAGGCTGCTTTTAACTTTCCAGCTGTGGTTGCCCATTCCTTGATTTCAAGGGTCATCCCAAGGAGTACTTAGGGGACTCTACTCCTACCAGGCAGGCGGAGTAGGGGGAATTTTGTGTTTGGGAGGAATTTCAGCTTTAAAACAGCTTTTCTGCTCACCAATTCACACTACTTCTTCTGTTAATTACTTGAATGCTACAACACTGCTGGTCTCCCTCCCCTGGTCTTTTCAGTCTAGATTTCATAAAATCTTCAGGATGAAGACTTGCACTTGCTATCCCCTCAGTGGCTAGCATGTTAGCAGTCTCATTCCAGCCTTCAAAAATTATTCAAGCTATTAGTAATAATGCTTGACAGTGTGTTGGTGTAGGCAACGGGACAGCAGAGCTTCTCCAGGCAAAAGCCTGCAGAGGGAACTTGCCTACTGCCCAGCTGTTGGCTTCTTCCTAAATACATGTTCTTTAAAGACTCAGGGCAATGGCCAGTCCTCCCATGGATTAAGCCTTTATAAATGCAGCTTTCCTTCTTCCCAAGGTGGAAGATTAAAAAAATAAGAGGACTTTTAAAGGGCTGCAGGCTAAACTCCTCTCTCATTCTAGTAAGAAGAAGAGTAATACCCCTAAATGGTGAAGGAATCAGCTCAAGAACCCTCTGTGTGCAGACAGAGAGTGTCTGTTCAGTGCAGGGCAGGCACGTAGCACAGCGCACGCTGTTCTTTCCAAGGCAATTTTTGAAGTCAACGGGAGCCTTTGCAATCAGGCTTTCCATTAGCAGTTATTGGAATGAGCTCATCTCGTCTCCAATTTAGCTCTAAGGACATCTTGCTGAGGGTTGTCACATTGGCTGTTCCCCTGCCCCCTTCCATATTTGTTAATCCAAGCGCTGCAAATGCGAATGGGATTTTGCATGGCATCTGTCTGTGTGCTATAAAAGTGGAGCGAGAATGCCAGCATCCCTGATGCCATAAGACCCCAACCCTGAGGGGATTTCTTGGCCCCAGATAAAATGAGTCAATAACAAGTGCATTGGCAGACTCTGTACAAAGATGAGCCAGATGCAGGAACCCCACAGGCGAGGACAGGGGGGACAAAAAAAAATCCAGGGGAAGATCATAGATTTCAGCCTTGCGAGGGTAAAACATTCAACCAGGTTTGGTCCCTCTGTCAGGAGAAGCTGGAATCTAACGCAGTACCTGACTGCCACTGCCCTGGCTGGAAAGGTAAAAAGGTTTAGTTTCAAGAAGAACAAGGTGTCTGTCCACTTCATGGCATTCAAAAGCCATCTGGTCCCTTAAAGCCAGGGGCAAAATGCAGACTGTCATAGCTACAGCCACCCAAGACAAGAAAGGCTCTTTGATGCCCAGCACTATCCACATAGCTAACTCTGTCATCAAAGCAACCAGCAAAATTGGGCTATATTTACATCCAAGGGGCAATAAAGAAAGCAATCTGTTAAGAGCGGCAGTTTATACAGTTAGGATTAAGTTTGCCCGAAGGCAATGGAAAGTCTCCAGCTGGCTCGGGATTAGCCTTTGGTGGAAATTACTTTACACGCAGCAAATGCAGCCCAGGATTAAGGCTGTTAGCACCTTCAGGCAATAATTGGGCTTTGTTTGTATAGTGGCAGAAAAATGGATTCTGGTCTTGACCGAGGTTTAAGGATGTAATAAAATCAATTAGTTAATACTGCCCGCCCTTTGAAAGGAAATCAAAACACATGGGAAAGTTTCACCAGACAGAAAACTTCCTGCCTGCTCCAACCCCTTAAAGGTGAAAGCAAAGGTTATTCTGCATTTTGTTTAAGCCAAGCAGGTCATTGGAAGGACAAATACACTGATCCTTAGCCCCAGGTGGGCAGGAATACCATGTCCCTTTTGGCCCCAAATGCTCCTGGCCTCAGCTGAAAGAGCAGAGCCAGCACATCCCAAGAAGCCTCTTAGCAGCTGAGAATGCACCCGGGAGGGGGAATGGGCTGCCTTGTACCTCCAGGCCATCCCTGGAAATAACCCACCCATCAATCATCCCCTCCCAAGCCAGGCCATACAAGGTAGGCAAGGTAGCAAGAGCCATATGGGAAGGGGGCAGCACAGAAGTGGCCATGCATGGGCAATGGGACCTGGCAGGGACAGCTCTTGGGCAAGGACTGGGGCTGTGATCCACCAAGCACCACATGGCCACTCTTTCCCAGCAAGAGCCCCTGCAAACCCACTACATGGATTTTTTAACACATCTACATATCATGTTAAAAGAGATGGGTATTATATATACTATATCTAGCAAATCTATAAACATATGCATATACTTCTCTCTAATGCTGAAACAGAGTAGCAGGACTCCAGCACTGCTGCAGAGTCATAGCAAAATCTCCATTCCCTGTCCCAAAATGTACCCTTTATACTTGTCTGCAGGGTGGTATGAGCTGTCTGATCCCTGCCAGGGGTTTTCTAGGGATAATAAAGCTGAGACAGAGAACAAAAAACCAATGACTGTGCTCAGTTTACATCCCCTGCCTTTCCTTGGTCTTAGAATCATCAGGGTGGGAACAGACCAACAAGATCATCCAGTCCAACATCCACCCAGCACTACCACTGTAACCCCTAAACCACTCAGGCAGGTGCCTCTTGAACATCTCCTGGGGACTCCACGACCTCCCTGAGTCTTGTCCCCCTGAGGGATGGCTGCCTGCCCTAGCAATCACCTACAGCCTCACTGGAGCTCCCCCACATCAGCAGCACAGCTCCCACTCAAATTGCTGGCACCAGAGTCACCTGTGCTGGTGTCCATCCTGCCTTTGTAGGATATCCACAACCCAATAGCAAGAAGCTGATCCATATGGTCATGGAAAAGTTCCCACTCCCACAGAAAATGAGAAAATTGCAAGAGAAATTCCCTGTGTGTGCAGAGGGGCAAGAGCAGGAGGTTGAATTCAGAGTGGTGATGGGATGCTCCCCATATTCATGACTTCAAACTCCTTCACTGTGCTAGCCTGACCATGCAAAACTCACAATTTTCTTCTTTCCTGTGGGAAGGGACAGTTTTCCATGGCCACACTTCTTTTCCCCAGATCTCCCTCTAGACCTACAGCCCTCTTCATCCACCAGAAGCTCCCTCATGGTCTGCCCTTCATACCTCCTGCCTCAGCCATCCCTTTCTCCCAGTGACAGGGGAGGGAAGGTCAACACTTTCCTCCTGCTGCTGGAGGGAACATTCCCTTAGTGCCCCAAGAGATCACAATTTCCAGCCCCAAATCTTGGTTTGGAAAGATCTATTCTCCACTACTAATCCTTGAGAGTTCAAAGCACCCAGACCTCTGTGGGTGACACAAGACTTGTGAGATGCCCAACTAAAGCTCAGAACTAGAAGTGCCTTTTCCTTAGGATCCTGTGTCAGATCCCAGATCCTGTGAACCCCAACCCTCCCCCGGTGCTTCTCCATTCAAACCAAGGCTCATCCCTTCTGCAGTGTTGCCCCCCAACAGCATCCCTTCCCAGGGATCCCACTTACCTGGGAGGAGTGGAGAGAAGCACCAAGCTCCCTGTCGGAGGGGACGGGCAGGCTGGGATCTGCGAGCGTCCCAAGGTGATGCCGCTCTCAACTTATAGTGACATTTGATCGTCTGGAAGAGCTGATTGGCCCCAGGTTCCCTGTGCTGGGCAGGGCAGGGAGCAGGGATGGGCGGGGAGGGGATGAGACGGAGGGGGAAGCAAGGGAAGGGGAGAAAAAAAGGTCATACCATGTATAGGAGCAGCTGGAGGAATTGCACAGATGATGCTAAGATGGGAGGGACATGTTTGGAGAAAAAAACCTCCAGGGCTTAGGTGTCTATATTTACAACCAGACAGGCAGGCAGGGCTCAAAGAGGGGTATCTGAGGCAAAGGCACCTCAGAAACAAATTGGGAGGGGCCCATAGCTCCATTGTTTGTGGTCACTGCTAAAAACCTGGCTGTGGCACCCTGGATCTCAGAGTCTCAATACACAGCAGCAGCCTCCACTCTCCCCTCTGGGCAAGGCCTCTTCCCAGCTGCCCCTCCACATGCAAAGGGTTTTGGCTGTGCTGCAGGGTGAGAGCTTTGGAAAGGCTTGTGGATCTTCCACATCCAAGGCTCTCGGAAACCAGCAGTCACAGGCACGTAAGAAGGCAGAGGCACTTGGCACATGTGTTGCCTAAAGTCCATCTGTGTGTGAGTGCTGTGTGGCACACACCCACCTCTCACAGACTGCTGGGGCTCTGCCACACACCAGGGCTTGAGGGGACCTGGAACAAAAAGCAAAAGAGCAGGAACACAGCAAAAGAGCTCATAAGCCTTTCTGAGCATGACATGAAAGCGTTATTTAAGTAAGGACTTCTTAGGGAGGGCAACCCCAGATGGCCAGAGCCTGGGTGCCTGGAGTGGTTTTGCTGCCAGAGCACTCTCCACAGTTGCATGACTATTCCAGCAGAGGATTGCAGTACCTCACACAACTCTCTGGTTCAAGGTTTCCATTTCACTAGATATCCCAGGCTTCAGCTTCCCGTCCCCTCCCTCCCACCCCTCTCCCCTTGGCAGCGCTCCCCAGCAACACAGCCTGTGCCCTCCTGTGTGCCTGGCAGCTCCAGCACCCCCTTCCTCCCCGCCTGTAGGAGCACAGAAGTAGTTCAGGAGTTGTGGGGCAGGCGATATTTTTGGCTCAGGTCACAGATTGATTCCTGCCCACTCTTTCCCTGCTGCTTGCAAGAAAGGCTCCCCATCTGAGGATGTAGAGACAAGCTTTTAAAGCCGTGGAGTGGGAGCACAGGGCTGCAGCCTCCCAGTCACCAGGTAACATGCACCAGCTAAAATCTCCTGTCCAGCTTGCCTTTTCCAGCTGTCCTGCAGCTTATCCCTTTGCCTCCCTTCTGCAACCCACCTCCAGCCAATGCTTTTGTTATTTGCCAGGTGGGAGGGGGACAATGTATCCTCAGCACCCTGGCTCCATGTGGGAGTTTGCTGGGTGGGGTGGGGAGATGGGTGGGCACCCTGTGGTGCTGAGGAGAGTAGCAGCTGCATGGGAACACATGGCTGGAGCTGGTATCATCACCAACCTGCACTCCCCCCTCCAGCTCTGCCCAAAGCACTAACACAGCAAGCCGGCTTTCACATTGCGCCTTCGGAACCACTGAGTAGTTTTGCTACCTTCCACTGGCTCG
>VXBB01007862.1:1704755-1750085 GCA_013399915.1 Illadopsis cleaveri
TCGTTTCCCTCCAGCTCTCCAGCAGCTGGGCATGCCTCCAAGAAATACCATATTTGCCCAAACTAGCAGCAGAGTGGGAATGCATGGGAGGAGAGGCTCCCAGCTGTTTCTCTTTTCATGTCTGTGGCTGGCCCAGTTTGGCAATGGCCTTCACCAGTCCCCTGTGCCCTCCTGCCAACTATAGCCCATCCCTGCTGCCAAGGGGGTGCCACAGCTCAGGCCTGTCACGCCAAGGACTGGATCAATCAACTCAAAAGAAAGTGTCTGTCTCTGTGTGTGTGTGTGCATGTGGAGCCTGGGCTTACAGCAGGGCACTTCCCAGCAGATGTGGACATGGATGCTGCCATGGGCCCATCTGCTGCCAGCCACTTGGCAGGAGCAGCAGGAGCATCTTGCAGGGCTGCATGGCCTCCACCAGAGCAGTGCTGCTTGTGTGCACTGGCAGGGCAGTGCTCACAAAAACTCAGATTTCACTCCAAGCACCTTGACAAATGTGAGATTGGTACAAGCAATGGGAAGGACAGGTAGTCAGACCTCTCTGCTGCAGCTCCATTTTCAAATAGGTGAGAAACAAACATTACAGCCTGCAGTATCCACTCAGTTCCTGCACTCAGCTCAGTTCCTGGATTAGATCACGTGTCATGTCCATGCTCTGTCTTCCCCATCACCATACCCTAGGAGCATGGCCTTTCTGCTTAGTACTGTCCCAAAGGACATCTGTGCATCCTATGGACTGCCTCTGTCAGAGCACTCATGTCTCTGTCATGCATCTTATTTCCAGTCCCAGCACGATCTGGATCTCTCCTCCCCTGGGACTGAGGGTACCTTCTCCATCCCTCGGTAAAGAGGGCTTGTCTGATCCACACATCTTACATTTGCTCTGCTGTCACCTGGTTCACAACCAAGGCTCATTCCCCACAGCCCAATTTATGTTTGCTCTTTCTTCCCTTTGTATGTCTGTCCAGTTTAGCACATAACTACAGGCCTCTCCAACATTTTTTTCATACCTTGGCCACATACCCTGCTTTTCACACATTCTCTGTCAGGTCCTTATTTCACCTCTGGATTCCATCACGCAGCAGTTTCATTCACAACCTGCCCCATTTTCCTCATCAGCTTTGTCTCTTGTTACTTCAGATGCTCCTGCTCTAGGATATATAATTTTTGCTGTCTTGACGTCATCATCTGCTCTCCCTGCACCAGCAGCAAGGTGACTGGGGCTCTCCTTTGGGCTGCCACACCAGCCTAGAGAGCGAGCAAACACCAAGTACCTCACACTCCCTACTGATCACAGAGACCAGATGAGGGAGAAGCAATCCCAGCTGTGCTTTCACAGCTACTGAAAGCAACCAAATTCATTAGGTAAGGGTGCAGCAAGCATCTGTCATGGGAGAAGCCCCTCTCTGCCACCAGCTGCCAGGATAGGAGACAGCACCAAGGCCAAAGGGCACATGTGAGGTCACAGACATGAACCAGGGTCTCAAACCACAAGAAGTCCCTCTGCCAGCTGACCTCAAGCCAGAGCCTTGCATGTTTTTACATGCATCTTACATGACATCATCTTTACATGACAGCATCTCCACCTGGGAGAGGATACAGCAAACCAGTGTCCCTCCTTGAACAGGAACTAGAGGCTGGGGCAAAGATCTAGACAAGTTTCTATAGGTAGCCTGGCCAATGGCACATTTCTTCTTGGCAGGCAGGAACACCCAGACTGGCTATTTGAGATGGGCCACAGGAATTTATTGTGTTGCCAGGCCACTTGCAGGGAAGCTGTAATCAGCTCTTCTCATCTTTTCTGGCTTTTGGTTGACCTATTGCAGCAGCCAGTGCGCTCAGGGGAGATGCTTGTACACACAATGCACACACATTAGCCCAGTTAATTTTACAAACTGCATAAAGATAGGCACCTGGGTCAAAGGCTTGTGTGTGTATTTTGTTTGGGTGTTCTTTTTTAAATATCCTTTCCCTGTGCTCATTGCACACCAGTCAGCAGGCAGCATTTTCATGGATCATTGCCTCCATGGCTGGTTAATACTCAGCCAGCAAGCTGCAATAGCACTGGAAAAGTTCATCTGAAAACCTCTATAGCCCTGGAAGTCTGAAATCCTACATGTTCATTAAAGACTACCGAGATTGTAAATAAAGTCAGCTACATCCATCTCATAAAACTGGTAGTCTTTCACAGCCCAGGAGACATCCAATTTCTGAGATAAAGCAATACCTATCTATCCCCATCTACCCATTGCTCTCCAACAATGAGCAGATCTACTTCCAAAAAACAGATCTACTTCCAAAGCAGACTTTGTTTCGGCCTTCATGTTGGGGAAAAGGAGCTCCTGAGGTCCTTCCTCACCCAGACTTGCCCATGAGTCTGCACTTGCACCTTCATGGTAGAGCTACAGAGGAACTTTCACTGACACCTTCTGGCATTCAAAAATGGTTAAGTTATCCAAAGTGAATTTAATTATGAGAAAATGTGTTTTACTTGAGTTTGCAGTCTCTTTATGTGATTCTTTATGATTTATGAATGATTCTTTCTACCCTCTCCTCTCCAAAGTCATGTTTGAATGCTTTCAAAACATTTTTTACTCCTTTGCATGATACAGATATTTTGGGTTTGGCATGTTTGTTTGCTTCTACAACTAACAGCCTTGAAATAATTGAAGGTATCCAGAAAAATGTATCAAGCTGACTGGTAAAGTGTGGGGATGTGTTTTTCTCGTTTGTGACATTCAGTTAAAAACCTTTTGCCATGATTCAGGGCAGAGGGGAAATGGGACTCAAAAAAGCCATTTAAGAAGGCAAAGTAAATTTTATACAGTTCCTCTTATGCCCTTTCTTCTCTTTATCCCACCCCAGAGAAAGGGATTCTGCAGGGGGGTTTATTCAGCAGTTCAAGGTTAGAGTAGATGCCCTATGTTCATTGAACACTCTTTCCAAGTTAATTGAAGTAGCTGTCAATAAAAAGGCAGATCAGATAGTGGCTAAGTAAGTACATTCAGAAAAAGAACAGAATATAAATACATATATATATAATTATTTTCTGTTCCTGGGCAAAATCCAATGACCTGTTTTACGCAGCCAGTCAAGAAGAGATCAGAATAGCCTTAAACTTTATAACGAGCTCCTCTGAGGATCAACAGACCACTTTCATTTTAGTGGGGATAATGGGATCCTGGGAAATCTGAAACAGCCCAAAGGGACTGAGCAAAGACCATCTTTTCTCCCTGACTCCGCTAATACCATCCACTTGGCACTGGGGCTCAGGATCTCTGCTCTTGGTTGCCTCTTCTTTCCCAGAAGTGACCTGGTGCAGTGTTTGCCATGCACAGCGATGCACCTCTTGCAGCAGTCACTCAGACAACAAGGACAGATTCAGATACCTGAATCTTGGAAGGTGGCTGGGGAACCTCAAGATGCCAACATCTTCCCCTGGTTGTGGCTTCATGAAATCACAAAAGCTCAGAACCATAAAAAGGAGAATAAAAGGCAACAATCAAGCATTCTCTTATTGATGACCAACATTACCTTTGCACACCCCCATTTAGCTTCCTAGTACTGCTGTTCTCCTCCTTGCATCTGATGGGAGGGAGTCAACCAACATTTCCATGGAGGTCTCTAGTGTGTCATCCCTTTTGTGAAACTTGGTTGGTAGAAATATCTGCCTGTCTTATCCCCTCTTAGCCTCTAAGAACAGAAACTCTATATCTTTGGTAAGAAATAGGAAGGGATCTGAACACTCTCTACTTCAGCATGTGCAAACACAAGCCAGCCTTTTGCATCATTCATACAGTCCATGCTGCAAATACATGCATTAGGCTGGTGTGGTTCCAGTGGTGACAGTGGCAGAGCAGGGTACAATGTAGAGATTTCTAAGTTTGGGCATTTCTAAAATCTGTTAAAATATTCTTATTCAGAATGTGGTGTTTCTTACGTTTCCACTTGAGTTGTTATTGCCTGGGTTGCTTTTTTTTTTCCCAGCAACATCTTCAGTGCTGGGGACACACAAAGTCACTAGCACTCTTAAAAGACAAGGGCATTTTTGAGACATTGAAGTTGTCAGTCGAAGAGGAATTAATTGCCTTAGGGTATTTGTATGAAGGACTGAGCACCTACCCCAAATCCTTCCAGAGGTCTGCACTGCAATAAGGAGAGCCAGGCAGGATCTCACCAGTCATCAGGGAGGCAGAGGGGAAGAAAGCAAATAGAGAGCTCACCTCTATACCCACCCCAAAGCACCAGCACATACCTCCCTTCCCACAAGAATCAGCCTCATCAGATGGGCCAGACCCCTGATGGATAAAGGAAGAGCTTTGCTACCTTGATCCGCGACAGAGTAATTCAGATTAGAGAGGAGTCAATGAGCAACAAGGCTTAGCAGGGAGAAGCAGAAGGAACTTGCCTTCAGAGCTGGCTTTGTGCCATAGTTCACCAGCATCTCAAAAGCCATGTGAAACAGCCCAAGCTTAACCTGGGCATAAAGCTGCTTTGTAGGCCTCCAGAAACTCCTCTCACATGCCCCCATTTTCCTGGGAGCGTGTTTACCCCCCAGCTGCCATAGCATTCACCCTTAGAGGCTCCTGAAACGCTGTGAAAAAGCAGAACCTGGGAAGTCCACTGGAAAACGGATGAAATGCTTCCAAGGCCAAGAGGCAGTAAGTACCTGCATGGTGTCTGGGCAGCTCACAGGTGGCCCAGGACAAAGGCAGACATTGATGCCACCCTTACCAGCTCACTTGAGCAGTCTTAGCTGAAATCTTTGAGTCAAACTGCACATAAACCCTTCAACCAAAATTCACCAAACTCATCAATTCCAAACCCCCTCTCTTCCCAGTGCAGCATTTTCTACACTTGCATCCTCTGCACACAGCATGTCCCTCGCCAAGAACAAGTAAAGACAGAGCCAGAGTTTGCTCTCTTCCTCTCTCGGGAAGGTAACAATCAAAGTACAGCTCCAAATTTGCATTTTGCAACCCTAACTTCTGCAAAACAGTAAATCTTACCAGCCAACTTGAACAGCCTCCAACTGGTTTCATTGCCTGGAGCTACTCTGCTAGAATAGCTGTCCTGGCAACACCACCATCCTCTGCCCTTCAACTCTCCAGTACTTTAGATGCTGAACTTTGCAGAGCCAAAGTTGGGAGCACGCAGTGGTGTCACTCGATAGCCCCTCTTCACGCTAATTTTAGGTGGTGGAACTTTTTATGCTTTTAAAAAGTCCCTTTATTTATTTTTGAGAAACCTCTTGTACTTAGTGGCTACCATAAACACTTTTCCATCTGATGTTTTGAACTCACCTACAGGGCTCTAGAAGTCACAAGCAGCAGGCATCTGACATGATGTCCAAAGAACAATCACCTGTTAATTTTGTAAACTGGACTGAGTAACATGATGCTCCCAACATACAAGTGATTTCAGATGGAAACAAATTACACATCAGTAAGTAATACATTTCTTCTGGTTTTTGTTGTTTTGTGTTTTTTTTCAGTTAATATTGATTTCTGATATTTGTGGTAGACTGTTCTTGCATCACTCATTTGTTTGCTCTGGGACATGTCCTTGCTGCATCTGCTTCAGAGAACTAAGGCACAATCCCTGTGGGATTCAGGAGATCCCACTTGGACACCCTAGATCCAGGCTAGGTATCTCTCCAAAGATAACAGATAGGTTTGGCCATGCAAGATCTGGGCTGGGTCTCACCCTCACACCTAAATGGATAAGATAGATTGACAGTGAGGATGATGGCTGAACAGCAGGATGGGAGTCAGGGGACCAATGCCTGGAGCTGCTGTTTCGTGTCTCCAGAGGAGGTGAGCAAGGCAGGAGACCAGTCAAGGTGTTCACAGCAACCACTCACAGCTGCTCCGCAACCTTGGGGAAGGCCCACCTACCCAACCAAGCACCTCATTGAATAATTACACTTGCAATTTGCTGCTTTCATGCCTTAAAGTGCTCACTTGTATAAATCCCAATGGTACCTCCCTCTTACTTTTCCTCAACCATTCTCCCATCATTCTCATGTCCCAAGTCCATGACACTTTTTTTTAAATTTATTTAATGCCTGTCATTAACATTGCTAAGCCACTATTTCTGGGAGTTATCAGGAAGAAATGAAGCACCTTTCTGAAAATTTGTGATCTGAATCAAGTCATTATTCCACTGCAACCAAAACCCTCAGGGGACTCAGTGCAAAATGCCAGGGAAATTCCGTGTCTCAACATCAGGATCCTTGCAATGGTTCCATTTCTAAAGTAAATCCTTGCTCCAACTGCACTTTTGTCAATGTGAAATAATTTGTTTTCTCTTAACCTGCTTATATATATATATAGATGTGTGTGTAAATATATATAAAAATATAAATATTTATATAATGCAGCGTCAGGGAAAGTGCCTTGAGCTGGAAAGGACTTACCAATAGACCAACCTCAGAACCTTGTTCAGCAGCATATCAGCTGCCACCTCAGTATTTATAGCCACCCTGCTCTTTGAGCTTGTTTATTTTCTTTCCCAAAGGTGATGGTGGCAGGAGGCAAAGCTCTGACATTCAGGCTCAGGTGTCCCCGAGGCTGACCTTTTCTTCCAAGAGCAGAAGCTGCAGACACATTTCAAGGAACAAAGTCATTTGGAAACGCTAGGCTCTTGTGTCCATTGCCAAACCAGAGGCCCAGTGCAGAGCTGCAAGGGTTGAGCAGAGATCTGTTAATTAGCATGCACACATATACATTAGGATGGATGTAAAAATGAGCCTGTAATTATTTTACACCTGGAAAGGGAACCAGATGGAAGTCCAGCCCCCAGTCTCAAGGCAGAACAAGTGCTACATAAAGACGTAACACTCAAAACAGACGTGAGCTTTCCATTATTTAATTTTCCCCCAAGTTTAAATAATGCTGATTTATGGCATTGCAATAGCCATGGACAACGTTTTTCAATCCCATCTTGTATACATTCACACAGAATTCATCTGTTAAACCCTGTTGGGAAAAAAGCAGCCCTGAAGCCTGCCACAGAAATATAACCAGCACATTTCAGTGTCACTGGAGCTCTCACAGATTTATTTCAGAGCCAATGCTGCCAAAATTATGAACCCCTTCAGCATGATCTGACAAGATGGGTAAAGAAGAAATTGCAGTGAAGCAATACCTTAAGGTATGCCCTCAGTTCAGAGCACTGAGAGCCCACATAGGGGTTCCCAGTCCCTCTTTTTGGGCACAGTAATTTGGGGAAGCATGGCAGCTCAGGGGATGCAGGCAGCCAGCAGATACAGGGACCAGGAAAGCATCACACTTCTCCACGAGGCTTTGAGAGTAAGACTAATCCTGCAAGTCTCACTCAGTGCAACAGTTTGCCCTTGTTACGCTCAAAATGCAGCAGTCTCAGGAGAAGACAGAGCTAAGGTCCCAATGCAAAAGCCTCTGAGAGGACAGTGCTGCAAAAATCACAGTGCTGTGAAAAACAGAGGAAAGATAAGAAGCAGTCAGCTACCAACACCAGACCAGTAACTGCTGCAGAGTGGCACCAGCCTGCTCTCCTTCACTCACAAAATCAGCCACAGGTTCCTGCTGAGGGAAGAGATGAGCCTCCATGCCCTCAGCCCCTCCTAGCACTGCCCAAAATGCACATCTAGCACATCTGGGCTGCAGCATCCCTTTCTTTCTTTTTGGGGAAGTAGGGGAAGGTTTCACCATTCTGGTAAGCCCACTGCCAGTCCCACCACCATGTGCACACCACGTTACTTTGGGAGGAGAAACAGCACATGGTCAAGGTAATTTAGCTGTGGAAACATTTCCCCTGGCAGAGATAAGTACCTCATAAAGAGCTATACACATTTGCTCCCAGCCAGCTCTCTCCCCGGTTCCTGACCACCACTAGAGAGCTCTGGTCTCCCATAACCTGCTCACTTCTCTGCTGTCACCACAACCTGAATTACAGCAGTTGTTTATTGAAACCACAACGAGGTCCCTGTGGGCTTTAAGTGGAGAAAATACACTCTGCAAATTAACCCTCCTTAGAGAAGGAATCTCACACAAACAGCCTTTGGGGCCTTCCCAGCCCTCTCCAAACTGGCAGGGCACAGGAATAGTAACTGGAGAAGTTTTCAGCCATCATTTCCACCAGCCAGCTACACAACTGTGTTGAAAAATGGGCGCAAGCAGTTTGCACACATGCAAAGTAGTGTTATTTTCACCTCAAGCCAGAACATCTCTATGCACCACACTGCTACTGCTCCAGCCTCACTTGAAAATCCCAGCAGAGCAGAGGAAGGGCTGAAGGGAGGAAAATGGGGCCATGCTGCTCAGTGCTTTGAAGAACACAGGACTCCTTGAATTCCTACCTCCCAGAACTGATGCAGAGGGTGGATAGAATAAGGGTACCAATCAGCAGAAAGATAGGAGCCAGAAATTATATTGGAATTCTCCTTCCTAACCTACACTTTCCTAAAGTGTTAGGATAGCAGAAAGTCTTCACTGTCTCCACACCATAAAAGTGTTATTACTTGGAAGGTCACCCCCGTAAAAAGGTTTTTCCATAAAAAGGTAGATGGTTTCAGATAGAGCCATCAGCTCATTAGTGTGCTGGGTTCCAGTGCAGACAGCTATACTGACCTTATCGAAGCTGGATTAGCAGGATACAGAGGAGTTTCTTTTCCCTTTTTTTTTTTATAGCTGACATCATCAGTGGTTTTGGTTGAAGCCTATGATGTTGCTCAGGTGTTACGTGGAGAGCTAAGGTCTGTGCTTCTCCTAGCTGATCACACTCCCCAGGAAGTCTCTGCAGGCTACTCCACTGCCCACCCAAGCACCACTCCTTCCCCTTTTAGAGGCAATTACTCCCAAGGAAAAATGCAGCAAAAAACCATGGATCTAAATGGGGCAGGCACACAGAATGCCCCTTTGCTGTATATGTCAAGTTCCTTTTCTTGTCACTCAGGCTGATGGTGCTTCTGCTCCACCTCACATTCAAGCAGAGAGTTTCCAGGTCTTGGAAAACAGCTTTGCTGCAGGCTCCTACATGAACAAAATTCTCAGAGTTGCCATCATTACAACATCATCTTCAAATTTTATTAAATGCTTACAAAAAAAAAAAAATCCAGGGGGCAGAAAGTTTTTTAAGCAGAAAGCACACTGATGCAGGAGAAACAAGCTGCCCTCCCTCCAGGAGGGTAGAAACAAGTTGGAAAATTATGTTGACATGGGAAAAAGGTAGGAATGAGACTAAAGAGGGGCTGGAAAACATGTTAACACCATAAAGTATGAAGACATGGGAGAGTACAGAAACAACCCTAGAAGCTGATTTGCAGACCTCAGGCCCAAGGCCAGAAATGCCACTCTTGAGGGACTCAGTTTCAAGTTCACAGCAAGCCCTGGTCTCCACACACAATTCACTAGGAGCCATTTCACCAGGATAGCTTCCAGCAGCAGCCATTTCCCAGATATCCTGCTCAGCTTCAGGAACAAAGCTTGCAGGTTATCAAGGTGCCACCACATCTAACTTTTAGAAGTGTTTCAGTCACTGGCACTGGAGCCCACAGGTTAGAGGATAAGCAAATCACTTTCCCAGAAAAAGGAGGTAACAGCAGTGGTCAGCACTCCTCACCTGGGAAAGGAGATCTCCATCTTAGACAGGCAGAGGAAGGCAGCAGCTGTTTGAAACAAAGCTGCTATTGCCCTGCTGAGACAGAAAAGTGGCAGGAGCATTTTGGCATACATTTTGGGTACATAACTGTGATTAAAGAATGATCTGGGAACTAAAGAAAGAAAACAGGACTTAGCTGAATGCAATTTGATGTATGCAGAGACCAGTAGATGGAAGTCCCTCAAAGCAGATAATGTAGAGGGACAGAGGCTGCATCATAAACAGGAGGATTTTACCCACAGCTGGCACCAACAGAGTGACAAGTGGTCCTTGCACTCTCATCACACTCTCCTTGCAGTCTTTTTACACTCAGGACCTGCCCACTGCCCTCCTTTCAAACACCAATTCTTCATCAGATTTCTTTTGAGTTCCCTTCTCTGCCACCAGCCAGCCATCAAGGGCCACAAACCCAGAAATTCTTAATCACATAACAAAAGCCTTGCCTGCTCAGCAGGGCAGCAGATCCCTCCCTTGCAACACTTAGGGAGAGGGAACAGAGCCTCTCATCTCCATAGCAGAGACAGACTTAAAAAAAAAAAGAAAAAAGCCAAAAAGTCACATAGAAAGTTAAAACAGGGATGAGTGTTGTCAGCTGATCTAGTTCCTTTCATCCATCTGGAGGCAGTGTGGGGTATTGCTCAAACCCCAAGAGGAGTCAGGCTGTACCCAAAGCAGACTGACAGCAGTCAGGAGAAGAGAAACATCCTTCAATTATCTTCTGTGGAGCGCAGGAAATAGTGGCATGGAGGGTTGCATTGAATCAGGACCAAGCTCAGCTGCAAGACAAAAAACCACAATGTTATGGATACCATTTGGCCTCTCATGAGCAATACCCTGGGCTATACAGAAACTGTATCTTCTCTGGCAATTACAGGTGGGTTTCTCCCACCCATTTTCACAAAGCCCTGTGAATCAGCCCACCCATAAGGCTTCAGCACAAGTACTGGGAATGTCCATGCTCATGGCAGAGGAGATGCTGAGGGCTGCACACCCAGCAGAGGTCATTGCTGCTCTCCTGTCATGCTGTCTCCCACCCCAAGAAGGAGATTTGCAGGCTTCCTCCCAAGCCCAAGAAAGCCACTAAAGTGGAGAGTGTCCCCACAGCCCCAGCTCTGTTTGGGATCATCTGCAGCAGTGTTGGGTTCCTGCAGCTCTCCATCTGCTCCACACACAACAGCTGGTGCAGCCAAGGGACTCCAGCACACAAATGACTTTTCCATCACTTGACAAATGACTCCTGCATGCTGACACTCCCCCCACTATCCCTGATTTGGGGCCGATTGCAAATGGAGCCAAGTTAGGAGAACAACTGAGGTCCAAGAATGGGTGAGCATCCATCCACCCATGGGAACTCAACCAGCAGGGAAACTTAACCCTTTGAAAGCCTCTTAACTTCTAGGTTCACTTCCTTCTAGCTTATCACAAACCCAGACAAGTTTCTCAGGCAGTGCTGCCCCTATTATCCCCAGGTTTTCAGCTCCAGCCTTTCCACTAGCAATAAAGCAAGTCTGCCTGTCCCTTTACTTCTGCTTCATTAGGTGGCAAGGGGGAAGACAAATCTTCCTTGTTGAGAATTTCTCCTGAGCACACAAAGCTCTGAAGGAGACTCAGAACAAAGCCAAGCATGGGAGGGAACACAAATTAACAGCTGATTTCCTTTAGCTGTCTCTTAGCATCTCACTGCTCCATTAGTCAAGCACACAGATTCCAATACAGTCACATGCCATGGAAGTTACCACCCATAAGGACTGCAAGACCCACAGCACGGCAGGTTTCAAGTCAGATGAGATGCTGAGATAGCAAGAGTGATTTTAAGAGCACAGACTATTGTAAGAGACAACAAATCTTGAGGTTATACAGCACGAAGCAGCCTTTGACTTTGGGAGCAGAGGGATTTTCCTGGTGTGTGCATACTAAACTTTCCACTCAGAGCCCCCATGCCCTCCTCAGTCGCATCTGGCAGTTTGCAGAAAATCCCTGGCAAGATCCTTCTCTGACTCATGTGGGGAGCTGCATTTTTCTGGGGTGCAGCAGTCCACAGGACAAGAAAAACACTCCAAGAGCTGATCAGTAGCTAGGAAGTTCACTGCCCTGCCTCTTTAGTATTCCCTACACAAGCCTGAAGCAGGTCAACCTTATAAATCTGGTTTACCAGTGCTGCTGGACCATAGCTCATTGTGTAGTACAGGCTGTCCATGGAACCACATTAAACAGGAACAGATTAAGTCATTCCACAGTAAATCCTACCATGAGGTGCATGTATTTGCTCACCCTTCAGCAGATTTAAAAAAAAAAAAAAGGCACAAAAAACCCCACAAGCAATTACCAATTCCTACACAAACAGAGCCAGATTAGTGTCACACAAAAGCACCTTCATGTCCGTCCAACTAAGACATTTTAGCTTTGAGACCCAGAAGAATCTAAAATACCCATGAGGACAGGGAGGAAAGCAGGTATATGACAAAGGAATGGGCTCTCAGCCTTTTTTTGGAACAGTGCAGACTTGCCTCTAAGAGTAACTCGTGGAACAAAGCAAATCCTAATGACAGCCTTGTGCCTAAGGAATGAAGCTGATGAGACACTGGGAATGACGTCCAACAGTTGTCACCCCCCGCTGACACAAATCCCCTCCAAGCCCCCTCACAGAAAACAGCAGGTCTCTCATGCCTACAGATAAAGTAAATCATAGAATGATGGAATAGCTTGAATGGGACCTTTAGTTGAAAGGGACTTTCAAAGGTCCTCTAATCCAACACCCATGCAATGAACAGAGACATCTGCAACTAAATCAGGCTGCCCAGACCCCCATCCAGCCTGATCTGGAATGTTTCCAGGGATAGGGCATGCACCACCTCTCTAGAAAACCTGTTCCAGTGTTTCACCACCCTCATCATAAAAAAAACCCCAACAAACTTCTTCCTTATATCTAGTCTGAATCTACCCTCTTAGTTTAAAAGCTTTACCCTTTGTCCTATTGCAACATGCCCTGCTAAAATGTCTGTCCCCACCTCCCTTATGAGCCACCTTTACATATTAAAAGGCCACAAAAAATGTCTGCCCAGAACCTTCTCTTCTCCAGCATGAACAATCCTAATTCTCTCAAGCCTGTCCTCATAGAAGTGTTCCATCCCTCTCATAATTTTTTGGTCCTTCTCAGGACTTGCTCCAACACATCCGTGTCTTTCCAGTACCAAATGCACCACTTGCTCAACACTGCCTGTACCCTGCCCACCACAGCCTCTGCTCTGGAGGGCAGCTCATCCACCACAGTGAGGGCTTGACCTTGAAGCTTTTGAGCTCAACATGCCACCTCTACAGCTCTTTTATTTCCTCCTGCCTTGGGGAAAAGAAAAGTCATCCTTCTCCCCCCATCCTCAACCAGTTTTGGCAGACACACCACCTGCTTGCTGGGTATGGATCACCTTCCCAGCCCAGTGCTGACAGCAGCACTGTAGGCCCAAAGCCAGCACTGGGCACTCAAGCACAAATAGCTGTTCTGCACTTTCCAGAGTTCTATTCAGGACAGTTTTCCCGCACAGTAGGTATCATGTTACACACCCACACTAACCAGAGCAGGCTGGGAGCCACCAGGAACAGAGCACAGCACATGAAATAAATGGCCCCCCTGCGCAAGCCTGACATCACCCTGCCCTCCTCTGCCTTGTTGCAGGATGCTCAGTTGCATCCAGCAGCAGGGATTAAGGGGCTCAGTGATTTATGCCTCATTTCATAGCAAAACTCAGCAACTCTGTGCTGAGCAAGAACCAGGATAGAGTCAGATTTCGTTCCTGGGGCTGCCAAAGAGTCATTGCAGGTCAGAGGCTGTTTGGTGCTTCCCTGCTTGCTCAGCAAGAGAAAAGAGAGAATTAGTTTTATCTTTGTATCCCCAACACAGACCCTTAGGTCCACTATGCTCACCTGACCAATCACTGAGCCCCACTGACCTGCACTCACCAGAAAGGAGGCAGTGATGAGTAGGAGCAGGAGAAGCAGCCAGGCATCTGTGCAGGAGCATCCCAACACTGGCCAAAGAGCTACAATTGCCATTGGAGATCAGACCTGACACCGAGCACAAGCCATTTCTGTTTCACTCAAGAATGAGTGATAAAGGCAAGACGGGGCAAAGCCTCCCAAGGGAAAGAGAAATCTTGGTTTTGTCTTGGAGGAAAATGTTGTCCCTGTGCTTCATGCAGCAAGGAAAGACCAGCCAGAGTCAGTGTTGTGACAAAGCACTTCCTCACTGATAAACAGAGCTTCTGAGAAGCCCTGTATTTCACAGGGGCGTCTTCATGCCAGTTGAAATGAATCAAAGACAGTGTTGACTTTGATTCAAATGACACACATAGTTTATGGCTGTTCTGTTGTATGCAACATTGTATCAGAGTATTAATAACCGAAATTTGGAAAGCCATGAGACATTCCTGCTTTCTGCCTCTGGAGATGTTTCAAAGCTTCAAAATTTCAAACCCACTTTTGTTTCCCTTGACATTTCCTTCCAAATCCCATTATGACTTGCCAAGACACGAACATCTAGGGTCCCCAGGAGCTCTCACTGTGCTAAGGCCAGGAGCAGAACAGCTCCAGGTTTAGCAATACAGCTTCCCCCCAGGACATCTCTTGCCCTGCCACACCTACCCTCAAGACAGGCCGAGGTTACCTCAGGAGAATAACCAAAGGAAGGCTGATGTTCTTCTCCCACAATATTGACTCCATACTCACAGCTTTTAGAGAGAGGAAGAGGAGGACTTGTATATAAATATTTCAGAATCCAGCCCAGGGCTAAGCCCACACCAACTCTAAACTTGGTCTTTTCTTGCAGGAAATGACAATGCTGATAACAGTATCATCCTCCACCCAGCCTGNCCTCACCTCGGAGCAGGGCAAGGCCTTCCGCTCCAGCCTTTCGCCCGTGAACGAAGCCAGCCCCGACCAAGAGCGTGCTGAGAGCCCTGCCCCAGCAGACATCCCTGCCCCAGCAGAGACCCCAGAAGCCACAGTACCCCCCTCTGCCCCCCTGCCAGCCCACCTCTCCATCAGGCCCATCCACCACCGTGCCCTCTCCCCTTTCCGGAGGGGGAAGCCTTTCACGCTGAAGGTCACCGAGCAGCGGCGCATTGCTGAACATGTCAAGCTCACAGCCTCCTCAGCCATGCCTCTGCTACAGAAGCCAGAGGCTCCTGAGACTCCACAGCAGCCTGAAGGCATGGGCTCCCACCTTCCTTCTCCATCTGAGCCTTCAGTACCTGCTTGCCCCCAGCCTCCTCCTTCCAATACTCCCAGTAAAGAAAGGGCACCAGAGGTTACCTATGTCACCAAGGTGAACACTTATTTCCACAGTGTCAAGCCACCCAGGGCTAAGACTCCCACACCAAACCCAACCCAAGAAACTGTCAGCCACGAAGACAAAAGGCCTACTTCCCCAGAACCTCAAACAAGTAGCTCTGAACCATCTCCAGAACAGACATCCACCTCACATAACGACAGCAAGGCCACACTGCCCTTGCCAAAACCTCCCCTCCCTCCTGCTGCAGAGACAGAGCCTCCTGATCAAGCTCCCAAGCCTGTTCCTACTGAGAAGCTCAGCACTTCTGATGCCAACACCAATAAGCCTACAACCCACGGAAGTGACACCAAAATATCCAGACCCGAGACAGCTCCTGAATTACCCAAGCAAGACAGAGACATCCCAAAACCATCAACATCCAGCGCTCCCTGGAGGCAAGCACGCCCAGCAACCCCAGCACAAGCTGATGGTACCGGGCCCACCTCCACAGACACTAAGGCAGAACAGATCTCTGAACCCCAGATGGCTCCCAGCTTACCCAGCACCAGTTGTCCCCCCGAGGCTGAGCCAGCACCATTGTCAGTAGAAGCACCAAGACGTCCTGGAACCAGTGCCAGTGGCTGGCATCGCCTCAGGAAGCACTTGATAGTGCAGCCAGAAGCAACCAACTCCCCAGAGTCCAAGCCAGAAAAGATGGGACAGGAGGAAGGGAGTAAAGAGGACGCTGCTCAAGCAGTCATTAAACAAGACTGCATGCTGGTTAAATCAAAAGCCATGAGAATGTGGGATGCCATTTTATACCAGGTGACACTAACCAAGGAGAGGAAGCAGCAAGCAGAACAGAAGAAGCCACAGAAGGAAGAAAGCTTCTTTCTTCCCCGCCGCTTACCCATCCTTCTACACAAGCCACGTTTTGACGCCCGGAAACTGAAGGAACTGGCTGCCAAACCCATGACAAAGATCAGCACTGTGTTCGAGGTGAGCCGCTTTCGGCCCAAAGGGGCTGAGGAGCACACCAAGAGCTTCAACAGAACGGCATCAGGATGGTCAGTGAACTGAAGCCAGGCTGCTCTACACCTCTGGAGGTGCACCAACCATGACTGAGTTTACTGCCCAGTGGAGCCAAGTGTAAGGAAAAAAGAAAATTAAATAAAACCCCTCCAAGCCAGCAGCCCTGTGCTGCAGGTTTAAGGGTTACTCTCCATACATTTAAAAGCTCAAGTGCATAACTACCACATCCACAGGTCACAGGAAAACAAACATGTTTGTTTTAAAAAGAGTCAACAACAATCACTGGGTGCAGTAACAGAGTGAAGGCACACAGTGAAGAGGACAAGCTGCCTATAGAAAAAAAGACCACTTTACAGTAGGATACTGGAATCTGATTTTTTTGTTGTTGTTGTTGCATTTATCTACAACAGAGATAGATCCTAGGAACAGCAGCAGTTGCAGATGAGATGAAGGAATCTGGGTTGCTCCGTATCTCTAGGGAATCTTAGAAACCAAACTCAAAGACAATATATATAATCTCTATCTCCTCTACTGAAAGTGTACCCCATGTCCATTTGCTGAGAACAAAATGAAAACTCATCCTTTCACCCAAGGCACAGACAGGAGACAAAGTACAATATCCTGCTCTCACCAAGCAGTTCCTCTGCCTAACAAAATGGGCATCATCTGACATCCTCCTGGGCTAGTCTACTAAATAATAATGCACAGAAGAACAGTTCTGTTTCAGTAATCAAGTTCTGTTATGTATTTTATCATGTTTTCTCCACAATAGCTGATGGTTAATGTTTCCACAATAGCCAACAAGACCCTGCTTTAGCAGGTGGGTATCCAATTCTGTATTTAACAAGGTGCTGGCTTCTGAGGGGTTCTGCTAACCACACATAGTATCATTGTCAGGGTGAACATCATGACAGTTGCACACCTGCTTGTCCCTGATGTCCTGAAATAAGGGGCATTTAAAGGAAAATCCCCCAACTCTGCCTACCCACAGAGACAACTGGGCTTTCCAGTATTACCCTTTGCAACTCCACTGCCAGCAGGCTTGCGAGCATGAAAGTTGGGAGATGGGATATTTCTGTTTCACAAGGGACTTGGTCATAGCTGGGGTGTTCCTATACAGCTAATGTTGGATTGCTATGTTCAGTCCAAATTGAATATAGAGAGCTGTGTACAGAGTTTCCTTTTTCATGTGCAGAGGATATGGAACTGACCAACAGCTCCTCAAGCCAAACTGCAAACAGATTTAGAAACAAAACAAAGAGCCCCTTTTGCCTCTTCTGAAGTCTTCCTATTCTGCAGTGATGCTATAAGAGTAGTTCATTTGGCAAACCTTCACTTAAGTTTTCACTTTACCAGTCTTATCTCTATTCTGTAACCCCTTCCCTATTCAAAGGGCAAAAACCAAGTAGGAAGAATAACCCAATTATCTAAAGTGGGGATTTCTTCAAACCCCCAGTTTTCAAAGAAAAAGGTAAAAAGAGGTTGGAAATGTGCCAGTAACCACAAGAGAATCCTAGGTAAGCCTCTGCTGGATAATTTAACATTGCTGCAAGAGAAGGCTACAGAGAAACATCCACACAGCAGCACAAACATAAAAATTTAAAGAGTGCAGTGTAAAACACGTAATGCAGATAAAGGCAACCTTACCAGAGAGTGATAAACGGTACCTTACTGCAGCACAGTCAGATGGATGCCTCTGCACAAAGGTCTATATGTACAAGAGCCACAGTACTGGCATGAGGCAGAGCAGCCAACATCAATTACATCTGGGAGACTAAGTGAAGGTGGTTTAAGAAGCACTTGTGCTTTAAAACAGCTTTTGTCCTGCACTAAGGACAACAACCCAGGGCAAACCAGCAAGTCTCACCTGAGGCTTAGGTTTTGCATCTGCCAGGCTTCCAATCAAGCTGCATTCACACCCCAGCCTCACTGCACATGGATGAAGGATGGTGAAATGCCACTGGGGAGAGCAATTCCAACAAGCAGAAGGAAGGAGACAGAGGAAGGCAGGTCTGGGTGTATGGTTTAGCCCTTTTACCCCAAAAGCAAAGGGCAGAGGCATGGCAAGTCCTGCAGAGACTGACCCTGACAGGAGAGTACCACAGACAGGATATATCCCTGCAGGCAACAGATTTCTCTCAATGGCTGTTCACTTGGAAGTCACTGTGGTGTGTTCCAGCCTGAGCTGCTGTGCTGTGGAGGAGAAGGGGAATGCTACTGAGCACAGAATTTGCCTATTTTTCAATGCCAAACAGCATCAGACAGTTGCTAAGAGCCCAAATTGACACTTACAGAAAAATCCTTGTTCCATAGCCTGAAGTGAGGTAGTGCAGCCCAGGAAGGAAGGGAAGGAGAAAGGAAAAACAAACAAAAATATCACACCTGTGTTTAAGCAACTAGAAAGTTGATAAGGTGGTGTAAAGCAAGTGACAGGGATGAGCCAGAAGGGTTTGGGAGCAAGAAGGCCATGACAGTGATCCAGCGGTAGGGAAAAAGGATGAACATAGTTCAGGGGGTGCAGAGGAGCAGGGGGTTCAGAGCATACAGAACAGTCAGCTAAGAACAGAAACAAGCCAAGCTCCTTCAGTTATCACAGCCATTTTGCTATTCACAGTAGAAAAAAACCCAATACTTCCATGCGAACAAACCCAGAGAGCAACAGTGTTGTGCCATGGATGTTGGGAGTGCTGGGTGGATCCTAGAGGGCATCCTGTGACAGTGCATTGCCTTTCAAGAAAGGGTGCTGGACAAAGACCAGGGTCAAAGGCACTTTCACTTGAGCTGCTTAGAGAAACTCAAGTAGAGCAAACAAAACCTGCTGACAACCCAGCAAAACCTGTTTGCTGACCAGAACTGAAGCTCAGTAGGTTCTCCCACTTGGTGCACTGAAACAGACTTCAGGAGAAAGAGGAAACTGATCCAAGGGGAGACCTCATAACAGGTTTCTCAAAAGGCACAGGCAGAGAAGCAAGTTGAGGATGCAAGCTCTGTGGACTGAAAACATAGCTTCAGGCAGTCTTGGGCTTGTACTGCTGCCCATCTCAAAGCAGCATTCAAGAGGGCGTCTCCTCTAAACCATCACTACAAAAGGAAAACAACAAGCCTAAACAAACAAAACAACATGCAACACTCAGAAGCCAGCTCCTTAAGGGCGGGAGAGAGGGAGGGGAAAGAAGGAACACTGGCCCCAGAAGAATTCAGAAACAAAAGGTGTTTTGTAGCAGGCAGAGCTATTTTAACCTTGGCAATGAAATAAAGCTTCTTTTTTATGGTAGGGAAAAAAAAGAGAATGAGCTTGTTTTCACCCTCAACTTCCTCTCCACTCATTGTGCCAGATGCTGCCCAGTTGGATCCAACCAGTTATCACCTCCCTCTATGCCATTCCTCCTTATTGCCACAACCCTCTACTATCATCCACTCAAGATAACACCAGGATATCTATGAGCATAAACACAATAGGAACATGAGATCCAAAGACCATTTCAAGAGAGCACAGAGACAGCAAACCAGCTCTGCCTTCCCCTTGCTGCACATCAGAGAACAGTCCTTTCTGCTCTGTTGGTCTACCCAGTACAGCAGATGTTCACATCCTTCCTGCTACAACCTTATTATAGACTGGTTCCAAGAGGTTACTGAAGTCATTAAAAGTTTTCTCCCTGATTAATTCAGTAAATCTGGGAATTAAACCCCAGAAACATTTGAATTTCAGAAGTACATCAGCCCCCATGCTCAGCCAGAATGACTTCAGCTATCTACTCCTTGCAGCTTAAGAGAGCATAAGGAAAGACAGCAGATACAGACCATTCCTTTGAAGTAGCAAAGGCAAACACATCTTCATCCAAACAGCAGTAGCTAAGGGACATGCCCTGTAGATTAAACTAACAGAGGTATCCAGCCTCCCAGCAGCATCAGAAAGGCAGAGACCAAATCAAACCCCTGTTGTGTACCCACTCCATCCCAGTCCAGAACAGCCTGGCCCAGAAGCAAGGCTCCAGCTGTTCCCATAGAGCACCTTCCAACTCACCCAAAGTGCTGCTGGCAGAAATAACCCCAGCATCCTGCCAGAGGAGCCCAGGAGTTTGTTACACAGAGCAGAGTCACATCCCACCTACCTGGTTAATGAGTTCTCCAGACATACTATTGCTCTGCAGCATCATCTATCAACACCTTCTTGTACTGGCCATGGCCTGTCGCAACAAATTTATACTTTTTGCCAGAAGGAATGGGCTGAACAGGAGAGAAAGGAAGAGCCAAAGTCAGCATTTTTCTCCATTAAATAGGCAGTCAAAAATCAAATAACTGAAGCCAGAGGAGCACATGGTACAGTTGCCTTTAATCCCAGAGGGCTTTGATACAGCCCATTCTGTACTGCCTTCTTGCCTCCTTCACACAAACTCTGCACAGATCCATCACCACCTTCTATAATTCTATAATGAGGTAACACAACAAGAACAGGATATGCAATAGGAAAGATGCAATGCAGGCATTGTGAGGGAGGGCTCATCTAAGAGCCCAGACCCCTAAGCCAGGGTTGTTTTCATCCATGGCAAGAGACTCTGGGATTTACCAGATCCTGGCAGTTTCAACGCAGGAATTGACAGGATATTTTGATCTTCCTCTCCCAGCCTAGACAGTTTGAGCAGTAGCTGCTTGCTGCCATTTTAGAAGATATTTCCACAAACATTCCCACAAAACTCCAGATTCCATCTGCAAGTGATACTGTCTTAGGTTCAGTTCCACTTAGTTCTGCACGTTTTGTTTACTCTCAGTGCCAAAAAGCATAACAAGAGCAAAATTACTCAAATTTGCAGTTCCATTTGAGCCTAGAAGGCTGGGACTCCCAGCTCATGGGCTGAGACCAACATGCTATTCAAGAGATCTTTCAGAATTACTGGATATAAAAGTATTTTTGCCCCCATTTTCACTAAGGCTGAACCAATAGCAATTCACTGTTAGGAAGAGCTCTGACGCAGGCAATTGCATTGATCAGCAGCCTTTGTCCCTACAGAACATTATCTTCTCAATACTTCCAACCCAGCACACAGCTCTTTTCTTTTACAGCAGAGCAAGTACTCTCACACTCACAGACACCAACTCACCTTGATACTGCTCTCAGGTTTGGGATTCCCCTTCTGTTCCCAAAGGCTTCTTTTACTCACGATGTCTCCAGCCACAATATCCTGAGAAAATGATGTTTTCATTACCCTTCACTGCTAATGTTGCTGAACATGTCTTTGTTCACGTCCGTTTCCAACCCACACATCCGACCTCCTTTTTTTATTTATAATATCACATCATCTGACCTATAACAGCTGCTGCTAAAAGCCATGACTTTGAAAACATCCTCCTGTTCCCAGTATATCCTAGGTTTTCCTATCACCCTTCCACAAGAGTCTGAATTAGCTTCAAGATGTTTATTTTCTTAAGTTCATTAACTATTTAGGACATGTAAACATCAAGGCTCCTCTATCACAAGGAATTCTGCTCTCATAAACACAGATTTGCAACCAACGTGTTACAGAACCAGCCTCACCCACAACAACCAGAAAGTGAAATCACTGAGAGCAATACATAATACTCTCTGCATTTTCCAAGTTTACAAGATTTATCACCTTGGTACTAGATGCAGCTTCATGCCTGACAACTGGAGCTCAGCCCAAGCTCCAGTAGGAGACTAATGAATTCTCCCCACCAGCTGATTTTGTTCCCATTTCAAATCAGAGCCTCAACCAGCAACACGGAGGTTTTCCTGGATGTACCACCAAGGAACAACTGGGGACTCTGCAAGGAATAACTGAATCTCCACAGTGCAAAGCCTTACAACATGATGGAAGGCCTCTAATATTGATGCCTTTGGAGCTTGCAGGCCCCACAAACAAGATGTACCAACAGGATAAACAAGGACAATGCACATTGTGCCCAGGGACCAGTCCCTGCTTCCAGCACAAGCAAGGCAAATGCTCCAAGGGCTGTACCTTACAGGGGGAGGACTTCACAGCAGATTGAGCTGTGACCTCCCCTGTCTCCCAGAGGCTTTTTGTGCTGGCTACCATCATGCTCGTGGTGGGAAGGTCAAGAGAGGGCTGCCGGACAGGTTTTGGAGCCTTTGTGGAGGTCTGGAAAATAAATGGAGAGAGTTTGCCATCAGAGTGTCTCCCTTGATTATTTTTAACACTTGGAAGGTCCTTAGAGATAAGGAGTTGTAAAAGGAGACTTGTAGAGTCCTACTACTTCCTGTCAGATACTCCCACTCTTTAAGCAGAGAACATGAGAAAACAAGCATGGGACAGCTTGCTAAAGAATCCTACTTCATGCTGTGGAGGGACATACAGACAGAAGAAAGGAGTGCTCCCACCCAAGGGAAGACAATTTAGTTGTCTTCTCACAGATGGTAAGGCTAAAGCATGGTGAGAGAACACCACCAGCAAAGAGGGCTCCTGGGAGGGTGGGGGCAGACACAGCACAGCAACCCACCTCAATAGCCTGAGTGTACTGCTCCAGCCTGTCATCAATCTTCGACACAGGGAGAGGAGGCTGACTCTTCTTTATGCTGTTACTGCAAAACAGAGAGGAGGATTAAGGTGTTCCCCCAGTGCCTCAGGCAGACAGGAGGACTTTGAGGGCTAAGGCAGCCTGTCACTCCTGCCCTTCCCCACAAGTAGGACCTGCTGCCAATCTCCATTTGCAGCAAGTGACCTGCTTTACCCTGAGGCCAGCCCTAGAAATACCTTTTCTGTATTGAGCGGTTCAGAGACTCAGTTCTGTCCGTGATCTAAAGGGGAGAAAAGACAAAGATGTAACTTTTGTCTGTGAACCTCAGATGGATGCAGGTCACCTTAGCTGACCATTTCTTGGCCCTGATCTCTCACCCATATTTTGGTTAGAAATGCCTCACTCAGCCCCCATGTTCCCCTGCTCTCTTCAGAGAGACAGTGAGCATTCCCCTTTCTTCCTTCTTTCCACGTGGGGGAAGAGAATCCCAACCAATTTCAGGGGCAAACCAACTATGTGTAAATTGACTGGCAGCTGAAACACCAAGCAGGACCATTTTCTCTACTTGCTCTGGTGAAGAAGGTCTCTCCCAAACCTTTGGTTTCCAAGCCAGACACAAGAAGGGAAATGGCAAGTACAGAAAGATGAGGGGAAAAACTAGAGGCCACATCTGCAGAAGAGAAGCCAAGCATGGGAGCAGCACAGGCTCTAAGTTAGGTCAACTTATCCAGAGAAGCACAGAGACAGGACAAACCAGCACATGGAGCTACCTAGGAGGCAGCTCTTCCTGTCAAGCCATCAGGAAAGAGTTTTGCACCAGAGGCTCCTGTGCAATAACTCTTTGGCCAAAACAGGAAGGCAAGCAAACACTTCATAGCCACTACAGGAAAGGAAAGCTGAAATGTTGCTAAACCTTGTGACTCTTTCATGCCCCAGAAAACAAGCATACAGAGAGAAAAATCACCTTGAAGCCAAAGTGGGGGGCTTTCTTAACACCAGCTCCCAGAGAGTCAAGGAGCAGCAACCAAGTAAAAAGGAGCCTTCTCCCCCTGTAAAACTGCTGCCTGTGCCATGGGAAACATCACCTACCAAGTTAGCAGATAAAAAACAGCACTAAATGATCCTTTAAGATGCTTTCAGGATGCCTGTGCTAAATTTTAGCTAAACAGAAGACAAGATTGTGTCACATAGAGGACACATTTACCAGCTGTGCCCAAGAGCACAAGGCCCATTAGAGAACAACCAAATAGTGCAACCCTGGCTAATAGAGATGACCTGGGGAGAGTCACTCTGCAGGGTCCCCCCACAGCAGCACTTTAGAATCCCATCAGCCAGCTCTGTCTGCTGGGCAGGCTGCCTGCCTGCTGTCAGCTCACTCCTTTGCTTGCTGCTTGCCTCTGAGCCATGACTTCACCTTGTTCATTGATGGGCAGGCTGGTACCTGACAGAGCACAGCATCAATCTGAAAGGGAAACCTGGCAGATCTTTTCCTCAGCTTTCCAAACACACATGTCAATAGGAAAAAGCCTTGCCAACCCTGCTAGGGAGATGGTGTGCAGGTGTAAACCACATACAGGCACTTCTGAAAGGTCACAAACAAGCATCAGGTTAAACACAGAGGGGTCTAGAAAAAGCCATAAGTGGCAATGTGTCTCAGTATGACAGTCTAGGTAGGAACAAACTTCCATCCTTCCCTTTGGAAGGATTCCAAGCTCAGATTTTTCCTGAGCAGTTTTACATCCAGCTGGGTGTGCAGGTGAGCTCTGACATCACCATTATAAAAAGAAATAGAGAAACTATTACTTAGAAATAGAGAGACTACTTCTAAACCTTTCCCTGGCCTAATACTAGCAGCAGCAGTGAAGCTGAGGTCCCGAAGCTATGTGTGTTTTGGGGTTGTAAAGACAGAAGTTTCAACACATAAAAGTTGCTGAAAGCGTTTTCCATATTTTCCCACCAGTCTCACTTCAGGAACATGCTTTGGCTAACCCCCACCACACTTTTCAAACCTGATATTAGCATTCAGCCTGCATCTACACCAACTCTGTCTCCCCTTTTTTAATTTGACTGTAAAATGGATTCTCCACTAAGAGCAAGAATCTGATGGCTTTGGATGATGAAACCTTCCTCTTGCCATCTATTTACTGATGCAAAAGGAAGTACTCATACAATCATCCCCAGTCAGGAAATATTGAGTAAGCTGCAAATAGCACAAAACTAAATTCAGTAAAAGCAAAGAGAGCTCTAATAGCAGATTAACAGGCTACACAGATTCCTCACCATCTCCTTCACTGCTACAATCAAAAAGATTAGGGTTTACAAAGACAAAACCTCATTCAGTGCAAAATCACTTATCTGTATCTATTGTATTCAAAAGCACACACACAGAACTGAGGATTTGTAGTAAATGCAACACAAATGCAATTGCAACACATAAGATGCAATTCAGGTGGTGTTAATAAAGGAAGTTTTGTAAGAGCATCAGTGCAGACAGAGGTGATTGGGACGGACAATGCTTCAGAGATCAGAAATCTCCATTTGTTTAAACAACTTAAGTCATACATTTTGTTCTAAGTAAGAGAAATGCCACTGTTTCAGTTACTGGGTTTTTTTTTTCCCTTTGGAAGGGAAATTTCATTAAGTTCTTGTGACTTTTGTTAAAGACTACAGAAGTTGAAAGCACAGGTATCTCACTATCACAATATTCCCTGGAGCCCTCAATGAACTTTAGACTTTTAGAGTGATTACTACAGCCTCCAACAGCTCAAGCAGGCAAAGTAGGAGGAGAGGAGGTTGACAGCCATGAAAGACGAGGCAAATTGCTCAAATAGTTTGTCTCAGCTTGTAGCAGGACAAATAACGGGATTCAACCCCACACTGCTGTAAGCCCTGGATAATCTTTCCTCATCATTAGTTGGGGCCTCTGTTGTGACAGTTGTCATGCATCCAGAAGGGCCCCAGGAACACAAACCTTTGTGGAGCACACTGCAGTGTCAGAGCACAGCTCCTCCTCCTCCAGGCTGGCAAGGCTTGGGGCCTTCTGGCGTTTCTCTGGTGTTTCTTCTTCTTTCTCTTCATCATTTCGCCTTCTCTTCTTTTCCTGAGTGCAGAAAAAGAACAAGCCAGGAAGCGAGTTGGTCAAACTGCTTATTATGCAACAACAGTGATTATTCCGTCTCTCAGGCTTCCTGCTTTACACTAAATAAACACAAAAGCACAGAAACTTTGAGTTAACATTATCTAATTTGGAAACATTCAGGAAGAAGCTCATATGTCATTTGGAAGGGAGGGCAGAAATCAGAAATTTTGTAGGTTCAAGATTGCCAAATGGTATGAAAAGGGGTCCTGCCATCAGTTATAAAGATCTCTTACCACAATTGAGATAGGAAAACAAATTTCTCATTTAGAGGCCAAAAGAAGAGAGAGAGAGTGTGAAGCTGCCTTTAGAATAAAGGGTTAGAGATAGCAACATATAGTTGAAATGCAAAAACCTTATGAACCCCAGACAGTCAAAATCCGTTTACAAATTATATTTGAAGCTCAGCACTCTAACTTGCACACCATTTGAACTCCAGCTTTCTCTCTCTCCCCCTCCCCTTAACCAGAGATTATCAGAACAAAAAAACCCTCAGCTGGGAGCAACACACGGCTAAGAGATCTATCAAGACAAAGCACTTCAAAGGTGTGATAAAGGCTGGGGAGAGAAAAACAGCATAATTTAGATTTGAGTTCCCCTGTAAAGCTACTCACTGCCCATGAGACCACAGGAGAATTAACACCTTCCTCCTCAGTATGACAGGGACATGGCAAAGCCACCACAAACTCTGGAAGCAAACACACCACCCTCACAAAAGGGTAGAGGCTACCTGCAGTGAGTGTAAAAAGGCACAGCACACAGGCAAGAGTGGCACCAGCCCCAGGTAATACCATGAAAGCACATCTAACATCTGCATGGACTCAATTCCCAGCAGCAATGGTGAGCCAAGACACAGGAGAGCAGCCCCCTGCATCAGCTCTCCCACCAGTCCTCTGGAAAGAAGGACTCCTCTTGATCCCACCTCTTGCTCAGCTTGCTCCCCTTCCTCCTCCTCTCGGGCCTCTTCTTCCTCTTGGCAAGGCCTCTCTTCCTCTCTGACAACCATGTTCTCCTCTGGGCTTTCCTGATCCAGCTGGACCTGCTCCAGTTTGACTTGAGTTTCCCTCACACCACTGTCCTCTTCTTCGTATGACTGTCTTGGAGACCTAGAGGTAGGGGAGAGATCAAAGAAGAAAAGCACAGTTATGAGCCTACAGACACCATGAGGTACCTCAGACCTCTAGAAACCCAGTTCTATCACTTCCCCAAGCCTACAGCTTGCTGACTATTCCACACCAGGGCTCACACCAGTTCCAGGCACCCAGACGTAACAGCAGTCACATTTCACTCCCCCACTTCAAATGTCCAAGACTCAGCTCAGCTAACAGCTGTGGCAGAGCTGAAGGCATCTGCACATTACCAGCATTATGATGGGCAAAACCCATAAGAAAGCAGAGAAGAGCCCTCTGCTCAAACCCCTGGCAGACAGAACACTGCTACCATGATGTGGTGCTGGCTCAATTCCCTGCCTGGCTACAGCTAAAATCCCAGGTGTACCAGCACATCCTGCAGTCAAACACAAATCTGATGCTGCCCCATGGTTCCCAGCATTAATTCATTGTGGTGCACCAAACACAGCCCTTCTCTGCCTAAACTCATCTTCCATGTTAACAGAATCTCTTGCTGGAGGAGAACCCAACCAACAAAATGTGACCATGCTTCTCAAGCTGAAACTAAACTCTAGGGCAAGGCTGTAGAGCCACTTCCCTGGAATCATTTCATGGGCAAGGCACAGTGCTTCACAAACAATGCTGCACTGACACCTGATCCCCAGCCTCAGTTTTGCCCACTGGAAAAAAACTGCACCTCTACTCACATCACTCATCCCATGTCCCAGCAAAACAAAGGTATTCCAAAGCAGATGGGGTCACCCCTTAGCTTAGGGGTTTAAAAAACCACAATGGGTTTGGTACAAGTGAATTGCTCCAGGCCTCTGAGGCTGCAAGAGGAGATCCAGGGTTATGTTTATGCAATCAGCTTTACAAAAGCAGCCCATACCTCTGGGAACAGGGACACTGGAACTACAGAACCCCAGAACTCTCACTGGCTCACAGCCACGCACCAAGCTGTTATTGCCATCTTACTTCCCCAGCCAATACAGCTTTCTCCTCCAACACAGTTCTTAGAAAATCGCCTGGCTTGAGAGGGCAGGGCTAGAGAGCTGGCTAGCAGGCAGCTGCCAAAGGGCAAGGCTGACTCACTGCTCCTCCCTCAACAGGCAGCACCAAAACACAAAAACAAATTCCTACAAGACCTTTCCACCCACCTCTCTGCTGCTGGGAAAGCAGCTCACAGGTCAGCCACCATCTAGCCCTCCACAAGGACTACACAGGGAAAATGATGATGCATATGCTGGCTTGCTTGACTTGTTTCTCATCATCCTCTCACCAAGAGCAAACAGGCACTGAAGGCCCAGGGGGCGAGCAGCTCTCCACCAGGATACCAGTAATGTCTCCAGCTCAAGTGCAAGCTCATATTAAAAGTCAAGGCCAGCAAACACAGTGCAGCCTATAGGATGCCTTTCACACCACAGCAATGTTATATGGGAGGCAGCTAGGCTGACACAGCTTCACCTCCTTGCAGACAGCTGGTAGCATGGATCTCCTACCTCAAAGAGGAGAGCCAGGACCAAAAAGAAAATGTGCCTTAGCACCAAGGCCCTCAGGGGATGCAGGACCTGGTTTAGTTCCATTCAACAGAGAGCAGCTGTCTCCATCCACTCTTTCACACTCACAACTTAAAATTCAAGATTTTAAAGTGGAGCTTCATCTTCAGTTAAACAGGAGCAAAGGGAACTGATCAATCCTGATTTGATGCACTGCTTGTCCCAGCACAGGGCATCACAGGCAGACACAAAACCTACCTGTGCTCACACCACACTCCAAGCTTGCCCTTTGGATGAAGCAGGTTCCCGAGGACAAAGCTGCTGAAATGACTTCGCAGGGCACAGCCCCTGCTATGAATCAAGCCCAGTCTTTGCAAAAAGCCTGCCCCAGCAAACCCACAGAGTCTAAACCCCTCCAGCTGCCGGGCCCAACCAGCTCCTGCTTTTAAAGTACCACCTCTCACTGATGGGCTTCACCTGCCATGATCACCACCTCCCCTGCCCAGCACCCTCCCCTCCTGCTACAGGATAAACACAAGCACCACATAAAAAACAGAGAAATAGCTGGGGAGCATAATGTTAATTCCAACTAATTCTCTTTGAAGGCCAAGGAAGGAATAGCAGTAGTCTTTCTTTCCAGAAAAGCTCTTTGCGAGGGGGACTAGAAAAAGAGGCAGAAAACCAGAAAGCAGATGATTCCTAATTGCTCCCACAGATGCTCTAGTCATGTTGTGCTGGGCCTTGGAGGTGCTTGAGAAGTGCTTGTGGGGTCAGGGCTGCAAAGCTACAGCTTGCAGCATGGTTTAGCCACAACATTTGGAGAAAAGTAACAATTTTTTGAGCTCTTTTTATTTATTCAGCAGTAAATATTAATCTTAAGCATTTTTGCAGTCACAGAATAGTTTGGGTTGGAAAGGACATTTAAAGGTCATCTAGTCCAATCCATCTGAAATAAGCAGGAACCTTTTAAATCAGATCAGATTTCTGATCCAGCCCTGTCCAACCTGACCTTGAATGTTTCCAGGGAAAGGGGCATCCACCACCTCTCTGTGCAAAGAATTCTTCGGGGTAAAGAAGAGGCTATGCCAAAAATTCCCTACAAAATCAAGCTGCCAAGAGAGCTGAGTCACAGAGTTCATGTGCAGGTAGATGGTATCCAAGGGAAGTGGTTAAGGCAGGAGTTTGGCTTAGTTCTGTAAGGGAGGAGTGATGGGAGATGGGGACTAAACAGCTGGCACACAAGCACCTCTCAGGGCTCTTTGCTGCCTGTTTTTCCCTGCTAGAAGAGGAGTCAGGCACAAGGTGGGCTGGGGCTATAACACCCACTATGCTGACATGAGCCAGGAAGCAGCAATAACTTAGAACAGCTTTTTAGGCTGGCCTGGATTATGTTAAGAGACCGTTTCAGCCCCTGCAGCAGCTCAGGTGGCTTAAATCTGCTGTTGTCACTTCTCCAAACCCAGGTGTCCTGGCAGGCTGCCATTGCTTGGAGCACAAAGCTCAATCCAAACATCCCCAAAGCTTGGGGCCACCCCTGGGCCATTCCTCCCTGTTAGCCCAAATGGCAGGCAGAGAGCATCTGGCCCAGTGGTGTGGGGCTGCTCTGTCCTGCTGATGCTCCAGACTCTGGCCTCATTCTTACACATGCTAGACTTGACCTGGGTTTGGTCACTCCTCCTCAGGGACAGCCCTTTTGCTGAGGACATGGGTACCCCTCCCCTTGGTTCATCTGTGTCCCACCCACCTCTGCTTGCGTTGCTCGAGCTTCTGGGACCAGTCACTGAACCCCTCATCTTCCTCCAGCTCCGAAGTCCCAGATGGCTTGAAGTCATAGCTGAAACACAGCAAGAAGGAAAATTATCATTGAGAGGCCTACAAAAAGGCCTAAACTTGGCCTGAAAGAGCTACAGCCTGACACAGTCCTTCTCTCCTTCCACTTAGTCCATTTGTTCTTCTTCAGGTGAGCTGCACTGTTGGAAGACAGCCATGGCAAAATCATTCCAGTATTTGTGGCCCTGACCATAAATGTGTGCTCAGGCTAAAAGAAAAGTTCCCAGGGAGCAAGGGAGACTGGCTGAATGCTGGTAGAAAACTGGCTGCTTCCCTGTGTCCCTCTGCAAACACAACCCCAGGAGAAGCACAAAGCCAGCACAGCCCCATCATCACCACTTTGGCTGATGTCCATCCCTCTGGCTCCAAAGGACACTCCTGTCTTTCCTGCAAACCCTCTCTTCTCCTGACCATTTCTGCTTTTCTTTAGCAGGGGTAAGGGAGAACAGGAGGTTCATTCTGTCCCTTTGGAGCAAGGAAATGCAGGGGTGGGTTTGAACTAAGGGGGGTGACATGGATAGGATGAGCCTCAGTGTGGGAAGAGCCACAGGAAGGAGGGGGCAGGATTTACACAAGAGAATGAAGCTTTTCAGAAGATTAATAGCCAGGGGTGACCCTGGCTGCATGAGCAAGCCCAGGTGGCTGTCAGCGGCTGTAAACAAAACCAGGGAATGGCCAGAGAAGAAGAAACATCCTTGTGGTTGAGCCTGGCCCAGCAAGCTTTGGCATCATAGAGCAGGGATCAAAACCCTTCATTTTAGGAGTTGTTCTTGTCATTGTCCTCTTAAGCACTCAATTAAATTTGGGCAATGCCAATGCTCCTGCAGGGTCAGCAGCACAGCTGTGCCCATGCCAACAGGGCTGGAGCCTACAAGCTGGGTTACTGGGGCTGCTGCACACTGCTCTGGGCCTGAGGCTGCTCACAGCAACCAGCAAAGCACACACCAGAGATCTCATCTGCTGTTTAAAGACCTTTTCAAATTATTTCCGAGCCCCCATGTGAAGGGGGGGTGGGGTGGAAAAGCTAAAGACTATTATTACTTTCCAGACCTTCTGTTTGCTTTCAGAGCAGACTGCAGTGGTTTTGTCTGCAGAATATCACCATGTGTATTTCCACAAAAGATTGTGAAGGTGTTTTGCAATGCCTTTGTATATTAAAAAAAAAAGTAGTCCTGAATAATTTTTCGAAGTATCTTGGAAAAAAAATATCTTTTAATGGAAAAAGAATAGGTTTTCATGAACAACTTTAGCTATTTTTCCAGTAAAATGAAGATGTTGCTTCTCTGTGACTATAATTCCAAATCCTGCCACCACTTTTCCATTGTGTTCAATAGATTTAGAAATAAATTGAACACATAAAGAGTGGTAAGACTGAAGACTTTGAGACAAGAATTTGGCAATTGAGAGTGCAGACTAGTTTTTGTGCTAGCCCCAGTGCTGCACAGCATCTGGGCTGCTGAACCATGGATGTGGGGAGGCTGCAGTAGGATGTGGTATAGGACGCTGGGGATGTCATCCTCAGGACCACTGAGGTGTTTCCTCTTTGACAGCAGATAGCTCAGCATCTCCATAAATGCCTCCTGAGCTACTTCCATTTAGGACTTGCCCCATTAAAGCACAAAGTTAATTTTAGCCTTCAGAACTGTGAACTGCACCAGCTCAGGTGCTGCTTCATGCTTCCCAGTGCCAGGGCAGCATCCTCTGAGGGAGGAATGGGAAGCCCAGCCAGGATAGATGATTGCTTGCACTGTGATCTGCCTGGGGTTGTGCATCACATCCTCAGGCACATCTGTCTTTGCACGTATCAGGAAACTCCATTACTTTTGGTGTAGGATGACTCCCAAGTTGAAATTTAACCAAGCACTGAAATCACTGGCAATGGGGACTCCACGCCAGAGCCCAGCCTGCCCCAAGCTGTCCCAGTGTAAACTCTCAGGGCAGTAAAACCCCCAGCCTCCAGCCAAGAAAACAGTCAAAGCAGGACTTCTGGGGTTTTCTGCCCCAACAAGCAAGCACACTATTTGCTAGCGTGCGCTAAATCCCCCAGCCCAAACCTATCAGAGAACTTCCCCATCTTCCCCAAACCACCCCAGACAACAGGGGCACACACTCAGTGGCTGCAGGAGGGGTTTGCTGCAAGGACAAAGTGTGTTGCTGAAGGATTTGTCCACGGGTGTTTCTTACTGGTTTTCCTGTGGCAGAGCCGCGCTCTCCGAGCAGGAGACGCTGCCATTCAAGCCCTCCTCTGCCTGGGACCGCTGCTTCTCCCGCTCCCGCCGCCGCCGCTCCCTCGCCGCCTCCTCCTCATCTTCCACGCTCCACTGTGCTGTCAGCCTGCCAAGCCAGAGGGAAAACCCATCTTTAACGCCATCAGGAAGTCCTGTGAAACCTGGTAACAATCCTCTGAGGTGTCTGGCTCCCCACAGCAAACAGGAGAGAGGTGCTCCCACCAGGTGCGATGATGCTCAAAGTGGCATCCTCACCTCCATCAGCACAGCTCCGCAGTGGGACTGACTGATGGGCAAGGATAAGGTGGGAGACAGGGACTGGGAGAGGGGTGCAGGACAGCTTGCAAGTCTCTAGAAGGAGGATGTGGTACATATCCTCTTCCTACCAGACCAGCCACCTGCCTGGGGGCTGAAGCCCACTGGAAAGCACCATTCCCTGCAAAAACAGCTTTGCACCCCTGGAAGGGTTTGTAAATGGTCCTGCAATGCTGCAAGATGTCTGAAGGGTTTGTAAAGGGTCTTGCAGTGCTGTAAGATATCCAACACCTTCATCTCAAGCTTTGGCCCCCGGAAGGCAAGATCTGTACCCTGAGGATAAGTTTCCTCATGAGTTGAGCTGCTCCTGCCTGATCAGGAGGCAAGGAAACAGTGGCGGAGGGCAGCACCTATGTCCTGCTCTGCCCTGCCTGGCTTCCTGCCACCCCTGCAGAGAAGAAAAATCTACCCTGCCTTCTCCCAGACATCTCAACTGCTGGATAATAATGTCTCTGTCAGCAGAACGGCCTCTTGCATCCCCAAGGAAGTGATAAGGTGGATGCCACATTCCTTCTCTGGTGATAATGCCACTCCAGTCGCTCCCCACGTGGGATTGGCTCCTGCTCCACTGGCAGCACCAGCTGAGATTCAGGCAGAAAGGGACATGCCATGGGGTGGCCACCACTCACCCCAGGGGCCCGATGGCAGCTGGAGCTGGGTAGGTCTGATTTGTGGTATGCAGGACTAATGCTGGGGCTGATGCTGGGGCAGATGCCTCCTCACCCCACTCACCCCTGGCTCAGCCAGGTCCTAAACAGACACAAAGACTGTTTCCCCTGGCATTTTCAAGTCTGTTTACAGAAATGTCTCTCAGAAAGGCACACACATTCCCATGTGCGCTGGGAAGTCGATCTCCCACCAGCAGCAGGACCCAGCCCAACCTGCACTTCCCCACCTCAGGCACACCCTGAGGACCCTGGTCCTCTTAGGATGAACCTTCTCTATGGGAGATACAGTGCAACATTATTCAGATTGAAACAAAGAGCCTGTGGAAAGGAAAATGGGGGAAAAACTCAAACAGAAATGTCTTCATTGAGACTTGTTTCAGCCAAGTTTGAGTAAATGAGGGGCAGGTTTCAGCTGGCCCCAGGAGTGCCACTCTGCCAGCCTGCCCAGCTTTGCCCTCAGTCTGGACTATGAAGCATGTGAGAGAGCCTCACTTCACCATGAGTCTCACCGAAAAGCTGTTTTCTTCTGAAGTCCAGGACAGATACCTCCCTATTCCAGCAATGGGGGGAAAAAAAACCCATTGGGATTAACTGATGAAAAATGTAGCCTTTCTAATTACACTGTAAACCTTGTTAGACTTCCCAGGGAAGACTCACTCAGAGTCTATTTGGCTCTGCAGCGCCAGCAGGACTGTTGAGCTTAGCCCCAGTAGCATCCCTTTGCACAGTGGTCCCACCACCACCCTGTCAGGAAGCTGGGGATGACTCCAAATCACTGCCCTCCCAAACTCCCACCTGCCCCAAGGCAGCAAAGCCAGGTTGTGAGCCCAATGAAGAAAGGTCGTCCATCCTGCTGTGCCCACAGAGGAGCAGGGAACAAAGCAGACCCCAGGACTAGCCCAAGAGAATGCTCCACTGCCGTGTAGTTACTGCCTGCCTTCTTTTGGGTGGGGTCTTTCTGCGAGCACCAAATTCAGATCTTTCCCTTTTTACCCTTTCATCACCCCTTGCCACCTGGGTCTCCATAAGGAACAAAGCAGACCCAGACCAGAGCCTGGGCTCCCCTCCTCCCTTCCCAACTCATCCCACACTCCTATTTATTATTTTTCCTCAGGTTCCCATAGAAACCCTTGTCTGTGGACCTGGCAGGAAGCCACCATGTTGTTGTGGTTTTTTTTTTAATATATAAATGAAGTCATTCATTAAACTCTGCCATGATCTCCCTCCCTTGTGCGACAGCTCCAGATAGTCTCCAGTTCAGAGAGGCTCTTAACCCCCTCTCGCCCGTATGGCCCCAGTTTTGAGAAGCAAAGTCCACGTTTATGCCAGGACAAGTTAGATTGAAATTAAAATCTTTCACTCCCTCCTCCAGTTCCTAGGGAAGCTGCTGCAGAGTCAATGCTCCACCAACACCCCCAGCTTGGCCAGGGTGCTCTAGGGAGCCTGGAGGAGGGGGGTCCCTTCTGAACCACATGAGCTTTCCACACTGTGAGAGCAACACTGGTTGGCAGCCCTCTCCCTTTCCCAGTTGGATGTGACTAACTCTCTCCCCATGACCTCACCGGCTCGCTATTCTGTCCCTGCATCCTTCGAACAGGCTGAGGACAGAGCCAGGGGCGACCGTTCTAGGGAGAAGGATTTTTCTGCAAAAGCAGAGAAATAACTTTCCCAGCTCCCTTTGCCACAGAGCAACCCAGGTTTGTCACAGAGCAATTCCAGTTGCCAGGTTGCCCACTGCTGTGCTGGGATGTGTCTCAGATGCTCTGAGCATCCTGGGGGGACTGCAATGCTGGGAACAGTGTGCCTCTGCTCAGCAGTAGGGGCTGCAAATAAAGCCCCCACAGATTCAAAAATACCAGCACCCTCCAGCAAACACCTAAACTGAGTTTATTTTCAGATTCTGAGCTCTCTGTCATGCTCAAATAGGCTGGTAGGGGAGTGAGGTTTAATAAGTGATGCGTTGGGGTTCAGTAATCACACTGACAGGCAGAGGAAAAAGGACGACTACTTCTGGACTGACCTGGCAGCACAAATATTTGTCTTTAGTGAAAAACAAACAGAACAAAAAGAAGCAAAAAACACAAGCAAATGAGAAACTAAGCCTTGCCAAGGTCCTTGTGTTTGGGTCAGCTACAGGGGTTTGTTGGACCCCAGACAAAATGTGCCATTTCAATTTGGACAAGCACAAGTGTGAGCAGGGGGTCAGCTGTTAAATTGCCTTTCGAAGCAAAAAGGTGGAAAGATTTAATTTCCAAATGGTTCCATTTACTAAAACGGGGCCACGGTCTCCCGTTTGCTCTAATTGTTCACAACCACATTCAGTAACTCACCATGCTCAGCCCACAGTGGTATTTCACAACCGTCTTTCCCAATTCTAGAAATAATTAATTACCCAGTGCTTCAGGATCAGGCTGATCCCATGTATCTTCACCTCCAGCCAGCACTGTCCCAGGTTGGTCCCAAGCTGGGGAAGTTTGGGGAAGGAGCAGACTCATAGCTGCCAGTGGAACCAAGAGTTCTCAACTTCATTTCACCCATCACAGGATGGGGAAATGGAAAGCAAGACTTGAAGCTTGAGGAGTTGCATGATGAGCTACAGCACGCTACACTCCTGCATCCAGCCACCTGCCTTTATAAAACCCTGCTATAGAGGGACTTTTATGCAATGTGAAAGGAAATTCACCCCTTAAACAAACTTTAGCGTGACTGGAGAAGGGAGGAGAAAAGGTAGAGAGACCTCAGTGGCCCCAGCAGCCCAGAGCTGTGGCAAGATTTGTTCCAGCAAGAGCTCTTCACAGGGCTGGGTCATTTCTCTTACACGGTCCCTACATCTCTGCCAACAGCTTTTGGAGGTCTTGGTTGAGCCATACATGCTTTGTGGAATGGGCTTCTCTCTTCCTGAGGTCATCCTGCAGGTATAAGGATGAGCTGAAAGCACCTTGGTTCAGCTATGCCCACAGGGACACTGCTTGCCAAGCCTTTGGGTGCTTAGATTTCTGCTCAGACCAGGGCCAGCAGCCTATTTCAGATCCAGCTCTTGACCTCATCCCACTGTGGACCCCCAGCCAAGGGTGGGGCTTTATTTCTGTTTGCACTACAAAACACTTCTTCCTGCAGCACAGCAATACAGGCATCTGCACTCTGACTGCCCTGTTCCACATGGCCTCAAACCCCACTCCAGACAAGCCAGCATGGCTAGGAAGGTCACGTTTCCTTTGGGCAATTCCTCACCAGCACTTGAGGAGATTTTAATATTCAGGCAAGGAAAATTTCTGGCACCAGATGAGCTGTGTTTAAGGGAAACTCTGCGGACTCGAGGAGTCTTTCGCATGGTTGACGGCTCAAAGGAAGCTTTGCTGGCCCAAACCCAACCTTCAGCGCTAAAGCTAATTCCAGAAAGGAAAATCAAATGCCTCCCAGAGGCTTTGGGCTTTGCAGACCTGTGCCAGAAAAACTCAGGAACCCTCTACCAGCATACTGGACATTCCTGTCTCCTGAGCTCACCGGGGTACCAGGCCAGGAGTGTGTTGGCTTTGGTTGCTGCCTCTGTTGGGTAGGTTGCACCCACAAAGCCAGGGTACAAGAGGGAAGAGGTTTTGGGAACAGGATTTAGGAGGAGCCATGTGCAACCCCAGAAGATACATTGTCTCATCACCTGTGAAAAACCCAAAGTCCACCACAACTGGAACCATCCCCTGGAAGCCATGGGGCTGCATGAATTAGAGAAGAACTGGGAAGGGCAGCCCTGCCTCCCCAAACAGCCATCCCATCTCTGCTCTGTTAAAGTTTGGGGAAAGGGAGATGCCAGAAACCAATGCAAGGGACCTTCCCCTTCCATGAAATCCACTGCAGCCTACATTTCCCTGTCACACTATCAGATACAACATCAGTGCAGAATATGGCCTAGGACCATCGACAAGTTCATCTGCTGCCAGGATTTATTTCATATTGCATTTATCACACATTTATAAAGGGCCCTGACTGCTGGCAGGAGATGTGCAGCTCATCCTGTCACACAAAAGGGAAGAGGACAACCTCTGAAGGCTACAGCTCCCTCACCCACTTGATCTTCTGCCAACAAATTAATCACTTATTAGCAGATATAATGGCTCTGTGTGAGTGAGTCAACTATGCTGAAATACGCAGATAATGCCTCCACTCATGTCATTCAGGACCACTGGTGTCAGGCCACCACAGAAGTCATGGGTTTCCATGCCTTAGGAGTAACGTGGCTGGATAGTAAAGATTACAGCTGGGTCATCATCCCACTGAATAAGGAAGGGGGTGTGCACAGCAGTATAATACAGGGAGACTGAGAAAAGAAATAAAATGAAGAATTATTATGTCACAGCCTGAAGTTTATTTCAGCCTGGCCTCGGGAGAGTTATTCTAGCTCTGAAACAGCAGTGTGTCAGTCAAAAGCAGCCAGAGATACTCCACAAGCCTCTCCCTCCCATACATTCATGTAATTCCTCAGCTGCATTGCTCCGTTCAGAGTCCAGGCTACAGAGTTTGAACAAGAAGGGGGGCAGGGGGAGAGGAAAAAAATGCATCTGTGTGCTTCACCCTCAGCCTTTTTCTCATACCAAGCTTCCCCACCCCACACGTAGCTGTGCAGTCTCAGCCACGTCTCCCCATTTCTCCTATAAATCATGGGTCACTTTCAGGATATGAAGAGCAGGATAAAGATGCTTCACACCCAGTAGTGGCCACAGAGCCCATCTCCACCTCCTTCTAGAACTGGGGGTGTGGAAAGGCAGCACGTATGGGGTGATAAGGACACACCAAGGCATCTGGACAGAATATGATACATCCTAAACTTTCATCAAGCAGAATTAGAAGGAAAACCACATTCAGCATCGCAGAGACCTATCTCTCTTTTAAAAATAAAAGCAACTCTTCTTTTTTTAAACAGATCTTGGATTTCCTCTGCACAAGCACATCCCGTTTCTGCCCTGAGAAGGATGTGCAGATGTGCAGCCCTGTATCTCATGTGCCACATATAAAACTCTGCCTAGTTTAGCCTTCATTAAATCCCCTGCAAAGATTGACCTGTCACTGTGGCATGACAGGCAGGGAAAGCCCCAGGATGGTAATTTACTGCTTCCACAAGCAAAACAAGACACACTTGAGAAAGCTGGTGGCAAATGGTAGAGGCAGACCCTGGAGGAGGGATAAAAGTAGGGCTGGTCTTTCATCATGAGCTTCATCTGTCCCCTTCTGCCACTCACAGGACTGTGGCTCCAATAAGGTACATGGAATGCTCCATGCTTCCATACACCATAGGTGATGCACAACCACTCACAGAGGCATGAGGCAACCAGTGGGAACAACTGTTTCTTTTTATTATTATTGATTTTAATCATGGCAGACAGAATCCAAACGAATCCCTTCCAAGATGATGAATTGCACCCTCAGGACCATGGGTCCTTAGCACACAGATAGGCTGGTGCAATAATGTATTACCATCACTGGTCAGGAATTTGGCAGGGGGGAGGAAAGGGCTGGAGCCTGAGCCCTCCCAGCAATGCACTGCATTCAGTAGGTGTGAGAAATCAGTGCTGTGTACAACCTCGAACCATGGCTCTTTCTCACGGTCTCTCCATCTCAGCCCTAAGGTTCAAGGAATTGGAGGTTTTTTTCCACAAGGCAGGAAGTCTGGGCTCTGTTTTTGCAAGGGAGAAGCATGTCAGAGGAGAAAATAGACTTGTCAAAGAGATGCAGACTGCTTTACTCAGCTTTTGTATTTTATTTTTCTCCTCCTTAAGAGGGAAGCAAGATTCCACAGCCTCCCTGCCTTGGCTACAGTCAGCCAGCATCCTTCTTGTTACACTCCTGCTGGAAAACAAGTCCGAGCCTAGAAAGGTGAGCAATTGCCTTATCCCTGCTTCAAGGCGGGATTAAGAGCAAGATCTGTATCAGCGTGGTGGTTTTTACAGCACAGCTGGCTCGGCCCTCAGTTTGCAGCCCTGAGGGCGAGGCAGTTCCCCCAGCAGCAGGAGGGAGTTTGGTGTCTGAGCACTGGCAGGAGGCACCGGGAGGCCGTGAGAACACACTGCTCCACTCCCTGGGAGAGCTGAGCCTCTCTTCGCTCACAGCCATCGCTGATGAGCTGTGCTGCAGCAGGAACCAGAGTCAGCAACAAGCCCTCGGTCCCTGCTGTGCTAGGGCAGTGTCTTCATGAGGAAAAAGAGTCCTTGCCCCAAAATACTCATCCCAAAATTCTGATCCCAAAATCCTGTGTTTGAGGGCATGGCACTCCAGCTTCTTGCTGTGGGACAGAGGCACTTGGCAGCCCCAGTCACCCTTTGTCCACCATAGAGCTGAGGGATGATGCTCCATCAAAAGAGTTAAAAGTGGAGGGAGAAGGAGAAATCAAAATAGTCTGGAAGCTGAAATTCAGTTTTTAGACACCATTCCAGCTGCAAAGTCTCAGGCCTCAGCTTCTCCATCCAGTGCTCTTTCTAGCTGAACCATGCTCAGATACACATGGTGGCCCTTGTCCACACCGTCAGAGGATGCCAATAAACTGTGCAGCCCTGATGGGCTCAAAGGCTCACTACAGCTTCCCAAAATTTCCATGGGCTTAAAGTTCAGGCCCTGAACATCCAATTGCTTGAGAGCAGGTAAAAATCTGAGTCAAGCCAGGCTAAAGGCAAACAAAACCCATGCGCTGGTTTCTGGGAAAGGTCAGTGGTAGGTGGAGTTCTGACAAAACAAACCCCAGGACTGGGAAAAATCTGGGAATGGATCCACAGAGTCCTCAGAGGGGACAGATGAGCTGCTTCAGCTGGACAGAAAGGATGAACTGTTATCCTTGGGGTGAAAGCTGAGGGTTGGCACCCCACAAGGCACCCAGGGAGGGACCTACCCACCACGCACTGGTTTAGCTCTTACCCTCACTCTGCCCCACAGCTCACCTGGCTGCAGAGCCCCAGGATCCTCCTGGCTTGCAAAATATGGTGGCATCACTCTACAAGCAACTGGCACCACAGAAGTCACTGTGGGATGTGGGAATCCCCCGGGCATGCCATCAGTCTCACCCAAAGGGCTCTCCTGGACTCTCCTCCCTGCCAGGAGCCTCTGGTCATGTCTCCCTTTCCATACTCCCTCCATGTGTGGGGTCCACAAAGGTGCCTATCTGTTCTGCCCTGGCCATGGCAACAGGGCACAGAGGGATGAAAAAAAAATTAAGGTCACTAATAAAAACATCAAGATAGGTTAGATTCAAGAAGGGGAGCACCTTAGGCTCCTCATGACACGTCCAGGCAGCATTACAAAGCATGAATCACACTGATGAAATCCCTGTGTCCCCTGCTGTCCCCATCTCCCTCCTCTTCCCACACAACAGCTCTGCTAGTGGCTCGTTCCTACACTTTTCAGTTTCCCCATCTTCCCCTAAAGAGCTGTCCCACTTCTTCACAGCAGGAATTCCTTGCTCCCTACACCTATCTAAGAGCCAGGGAGTTGAAGCAAAGTGGTGCTGCAATAGCCCCTGGAGGCAGTAGCTATCTCCCAGGCAACAAACTGTGCCCAGACCATGTCCTGGCATCAACCATGCACTCCCCCATCCCACAAAAAGTGTTCTTCCCCTTTGAAGCACCATCCAGCCCTCCCAAGTGCTTCAAGCTCCTTGTTCCCAGCTCAGCACTCAGGAGGTCAAGACAAAAATACTGGAGTAGCATCTTCCCTGCTGAGACACATCCTGGCAAGCTTTGGGAAACATTGACTGCAGGCAGAAAGGAAGGCATCCCACAGAGCTGGGCAGAACCCCCATATCCTGATCAAACTGAATATTACACTCACAACACGTACCAAAATTCAAGGACTTCAGGGAATTTTAAAGCTACCCCTAGTGCTGAGGAACCCTAAGCATCACCAAGAGCATGGTTTGAAAATGCAGTAATGTGTTGTAGGGAGAAAGAAGGGGCCCTGCAGTTGCCTCATGGGTGCCAGAACATGAGTGCTGGAGGTGGCAAGCGTCTCATCACATACACCAGGCCACAACACAGTTGTGCCAGATTCATTTCAGATCTCACATTCTGGCTTCCCATGTTAATGAATCCACAGAATATAACAAAGCAAAAATCCCATCCTACAGAGTAAATAATTAGCTCTATCCCATGATCAAATTTTCTGGCTTGTTTTCTTCCCCTGAGTTTTTTCATCCTCGAGATTCAGCCCCCTTTTCCCACAGCATTATTTGCACTTCAGCCTCTGTGGCATTGCAAAGACATATAATTAGAGGCACTGGTTTATTTGTTGCTCATGCAGCAGCCATGCTCTGGAGCCCCTGTTCTGCACCAGGTCCCCGTTGTGCTGGGAAGCAAAGGGGTGCTGGAGCATGTAAGAACACTGTCCTTTTTCCCCAAGAACAAATCACAGCTCACTTTCTAATGGCACCCCAGATTCACCCACATGCTGGATTAAAGAGACAAGGGCAGCAGTGCTTCCAACTCACATGCATATGCCCACACATCCCAGCCAGGCACCCACAGCCCAGCGATGGGGACACAACTGCAGCAAGCCACCACAGCACTCAGCGGGAGCAGTGTCAACCAAAAGGCCCAATAATCCAGTTCCAAGAAGCAGCACAGCTGCTTCACAGAGAGGCTGATTTGTAGGTTAATTAAACAGCCATATTCTTTTGTGAAACACTTCAGGCTCGATAAATAGAAGGAGAGTAGAATTCCAGCAGGAGCAGATAATGAACTGAATGAATCGACATGACAGGTGCTGGATCCCTATCTTATTTATAGGAATTCATTAGAAGGATAAGGAAAAAGAGATCGTGATAACAAGATAAAGTGGCTCATGTTTGGAGAGGACTTTAAAAAAACACAAAGCCTTGTGGGTGTGTGAGGGATCATCGCTGTAAGCTTGCTACAAAGGGAGAAATATTTCCCCAGTGATATCCTGATAGAGAAACTATGCTGGCCAAGGGGAGTGCCTGGGCACATGGGCCAAAGCAGGGAAGGCAGATAGGCCTGCAATTGCCCATTCTTCTCATACCTTTCCCAGGTAATTACTCAGCCTCTCGTGCTCTGCAGTTGCAAGGCCTAACCCTGGGCTCTTTTCAGCCTCCAACTTTTCAGATGCGAATGGAATGCCCTGCCTGCACCTTCTGCAAAGCCACTGAGGAAGAAGGAGGGATAATTTTTCCAGTCCACCTCCTGGCTGGGCAGATGTGAAAGATGTTTCCTAGAGTACTGGCTCAGTGCTTCATCCTCCAGGCATCTCCAAGGTGTCATAGTGATCCCAAGCACACCAAACCACTCCAGAGCACTGCACTAAGCCTGTCAGCAGTCAGTGGAAAAGCCATTTCATGCCAATCTGACTCCTGGGACTGATGTTCGGGTGGTGCTTCACCCACGGGACCCTTTGTCTGAAATGCTGGGGTTTTGTATCAAGCACAAGGCCGGATGCTTAAAGCATTTGGGAGTCAGCTCTTCAACCCAAAATCCACAAGACTTACACTGGTTTCAGCTCAGGAACCCTTAACTCAGCTGTTGGACAGCTGGCAAGCAGCTCCCGTAGCTGAGCAATGCTCAGAGAAGATAATTCCCGGGTTATCCCTGCTGTTGCCCTGCAGCAGGAGCAGCCAGGTAAATCCTGACACCACACTGATATCCTCTGTGCTCATGAATATGGCTCTGAGCAGCTGTTTTCACTCCTGTGCTCCAGGTCTCCAAAGCACTTGGACACACCAGAACAGCCAGGACCTACACAGTGTAACCACTCTGTTGCAGTCACCTTGGGACAGAAAAAAGCAGAGCACAGCAATCTTGACAGCAAGGTATCTTCAAGCCAGGAGCCTCAAGCCATTCACTTAAAAAGCTCCTTCCTGCAGCCAAGGTGGCAGGGCTTGCAGAGCCAGCCCCACAGCCAATCTCAGACCCTCCAGGAGAAACTGTTCCAGGAGAAAAGTACAACTGCAAAATAAGCTATGGTGTGTATGGAGCAGACCCTGCCTGTTCTGCTGTTGAATCCTGTGAGCATAAGTGAGGCTTTTTGTGCGTAAACCATGGAAATCCCTCACACCCCACTCCACTCCTCATCAGCAGAACTGGAAAACACAGCCACAAAGCTAAACCTCAACCAGGTTAAGTGTAATAACCCCACTCAGGAAACATGTCACCTTGTAAAAAACGTGTCTGTGAGTCTCTGGGACACCAGAAGTCCCTTATCCACAGCAGGAGGAACTTGAAAATGTCCCTCAGGACAGGAAAACACCCCTGGCTTTGGCTGTGCTGAGGGCAGTTCTTTGGACACCCCTTTTCTTTGCATGACGCACATGTGCTTCCCCTTGCTCCCTGCCATCTGTCACCCTGCAAAATAAATTGCTACCCAGCTGTAAGCAGGCGATTCCCACCCCAGTTCATCTGCCTGGCCCTCCTCAGTCCCAGCTGGCCCCAAATCTGAGCTTGTCCCTGCCTTCTGCACACCCACAGGGGTTTTCCTACCCCTCGTGAGGCCCTGACAAAGCCCTGTTCTCAAACAGGGATGTGGAGCTCAGATCCCAGTCCCCCTGGCCTGAGACCAGGGAATGGGTCCAACAGGCCAAACAAAAGATGAACCCAGAGGAGTCAGCTTCTCCAGCCCACTTTCCACCCCAGGGGCCTGTGCAACCAGTGGGAGCTTTTCTGCCAAGTTCCCTGGGCCCAGAAGGGCAGAAAGTGGCAAGGACTGGGGTGGGCTGTAAGCACACATTTACCTTCCAAAGCAAGAAAGTTATTTGAGCAATGAGGTTTAGAGGCTGCACTACCAATCATGGAGATCCCAAATTGACTGGAAAATGCCTGGTGAAATAAACCCCACCGTGACATCCTTCACCTCTCAGCTGGAGACCAGCAGTCACAGTGAACACAAGGGAGCCAAGAGGCGCCCAAGATGCACAGTCTGAGTTCAGCACTCCCTAATTTCACCCCTCACCCATCCAGCTGCTCAGTTAAATATGAAGAGGTGAGAAGTGCCTCTCTTCAGCCCAGTCAGGGCCATCAGCATGGCACACCACCATCATCCAGAGACAGATCCTGAGCACCCATGGAGGGAAGCAGCAATTCCAGCCCCCAGGGAAGAGCACAGTGACCGCATGGCAGGGAATCCCAAAGCCAGCAGACAATGTGGCCCTCCTCCCCGGCTCAGCGCCGGCTGACAAACGGGAATAAGCCAACTGAGCCATCCACCTCCCTGCCCTGGCAATTATACTCTGAGAGAAAGGTTCAAAGCACTATTGTGATCAATTACATCTAAAAAAGAGCAGTGTCAGCTTGCAGCCCTGGGAGGATCCGGCCCTTTACTGATCTCTGAATTAAAAACGCGCATCACAGCGTGCACAACGTACAGTTCCTGCGGGGAAAAAAGAAAAATCCTTTTTCTAGGCAGAAGCGTTCAGCACTCAGGAGACACAAAAAGCCACGTACTGAGACATCCCTTGCAGGGAGAGGGGAAACCAGCGGCTCAGGTGAGTGTCACAGCACAGTTGTGCTCAGTTATTTCAGTTGGGAGCTCCTGGAAAAGCCATCAGTAAGTTCAAATCTGCTTTTCTCATAGAGCTTTTGGGGAGGAGAGGGAGGGTTATCTATTATCCTTCCTTCTAATGCATCGGGTCTGCTGAAAAACCAGGGTGAGGAGGAAATTCGGCTGATTTAAAGGGACACGAAGACGGTCGGTCTGAACCACACTCCCTTTCCCCCGCGGCGTCCCCCACCGCGCCCCTCGGCGCGGGCACATCCCGCCGGAGCCTGGAGCGGGTCCCCGCGGGCAGGTGGGCGCTCACCTGATGAGGTTCTGCAGGCCCTGCTTGCTGGAGTTCCTCCTGAGGATCGCGCTGGTCATGGTGGCCGAGCCGCGGCGGGCAGGGTCCCGCTGCCGCCCCCTCCCCAGCGCCGCAGGCAGCCGCCCGGCACTGCGCGCTCCCGCGGCCCCCTCTCCGCCTTCAGGAAGTTCTGCAGCTGGTTTCCTTTTGTTTCTGCTAGCCCCCCCCCTCTGCTCCACACCCCCGGCTTGTCTCCTCCACCTCTACCTCCTCCTCCTCCCCTGTGCCTCGTGGAAGTGTCACGGGAGAATCTCTGGGGGCGCAGCCGCCGGCGGGCCCCGCAGCACAAAGCCCGGCGCTCCCC
>VXBB01007862.1:1750090-1799763 GCA_013399915.1 Illadopsis cleaveri
TTTTTTCCATTCTGTTTTTTTTTCCCCCCACCTTTGCCACTGTTTTTCTGATTACACAAAGCAACTAGGGAGCAGAAATCCAGGTTGGCAACTTGCACTCGACGGGCTGTAAATCACTCCCGCTCCATTCACAGCAGAAGTCTTGCATGAAGGTCTCACCTCCAAATAGTCCCCGCACGTCCGAAGGTGAGCCAAGAGTCAGATTGATATTAAACGGGCTTTGCACTGGGAAATGCCACACCAGAGAAAAACGTTCTCCTGGGATGGAGATAGCAGCTGGATTTTGGGGGAAGCCACAGAGCTGCAGCCTCAGGCAGGCAAGCAGCCTACACCCTGCTTCTGGTCTCAAACATTGCCCCTCACCTGCCCAAGTCACCAAGTTGCCTGTTCCTCAGTTTTCCCAGCCATCACATTGGGCAAGAGGCAAAAAATCTGGCTAAATCTGGCTTGCCTCCATGAAACACTGATATTTCAGGAGATAAAAGAAGTGCATGAGTGTTGATGAAGGACTTAAGATTGCCACCTGCTAAAACAAAATGCCCATCTGCCACGCATTCAGATGGTTGTTCTTCATGCTACCTCCTCATGGGAGTAGTCTTGGGGGGGGAAAAACAAGAGTCTTTTTCCCTGAACTGCATCTCCTGGTCCACATGTGCTTTTTGTGTGAGAAGAGATGCTCCACTATGCCAAACCAACAGGTGCCTGGACTTGTACCTAGCAAGTTCCAGCCCTGCCTTATACTTGCACATCATGGGGTTCATGGCATGGCCTGCCCATGTTCCCTAAGGTAAGTGGGAATACTCCTCTGGCTGTCTGCAAAATGGGAGCAGTTATGATGGAACCACTCTGCTGAGACCCTCACCTTCCCTCTGCTTTCAGTCCCTCTCATCTAATTTACACATTTCCTTTTAATCACTTCTGCAGAAATGTTTCCTGACGCCTGGTAAGCTGAAATGGGGAAGCTGTCCATGAAAAACACCAAGAAATTTCAATAAAATAAAGGAAGTACCTGCCCTCCTTTCCACTGTCTCTTCATTTCAAAACAGGTTGGGTTTTTTCCCTGCAGGTTATTTACTAAGCATCTCCTAAGTGATTATGAACAACAAAATCCACAAAGCGCAGACATTGATGCTGGCCTCACTCTGTGGGCTGCTAAGATGATATCACACTGCATATTTTTCTTTCTAAATTCAGTGAGAAGATGCAAGAGATCCACCACAAAAGATGCTAAAAAAGAGCTTGTCCCAGCCCTGCAAGTGCTTGCAGGAGTAATTGGGTTTAAGCATGTGAATTAAGTTTAAGTCATTCCTATTGACTTCACCACAATTGGCCAGAGTTGAAATGAAGTGTGCACCTACAGCATTTTCTTTTTAGAGAGAATCGGCCCAAACCTGCCACTGACTCCCATGGACCAAGCCAGGCAAGGATGCAACTTGAAGAAGCCCTGGCAGGTAGAGATGTAGCTCACAGGCATGGGCCAGCAGCAACTTGGGGTTGAATGAAATCACTGCAAGCACTCTTCATTCAGGCAGAGATGCCAGACCATCCTCAGGGAGCTGAGGAGGGGCAAGGGGGAATGCATCCACTGTCACCAAGAGAAGGCAGGAGCCTACTGGAGGCTGCTGCCTATGGGAGGTGAGAGTCTCTGTGTAAATGGGCAGAGGAAAAGCTGTTAATTCCCCCAGCAAGAGAGCCTTGGCTCCACACAGGGTTTGACTCTCGGAGGATGCCAGCATGAGCTCCTTGTCTTGAAAGCACTTGGCAGACTTCCACCCCAGTTCCAGGACTGACTGCCTCTCAGAGATGGGGCTTTCAATGAACAAGGCTGACAGAAACCATGCTTGGATGATGAAATGCAGGACTAGAGCGAGGTCATGACATTAGCTCTTACTGGTCTGAGGTGCTAAGATAATTTGGAAACACCAGAAGTGAGGCAGTGAGGAAGGGGGTCCCTTAACTGCAACAGGCAGCAGGCTGAGCTCTGTGTTGCTCCCAGGGAGAGAAATTCCTGGTACTGAACTCTGCCTGGAAAAATCTTTCAACGTGGCTGGGCCACTCGACCTCCAGGGAAGGCTTTCTGTTTTGATCCCTGGCTTTCATCTTTGAGAGATATTAAATATGACAAGAAAACTCATCCTTCCTCCAGCATCAGCAGGGTCTTGCAGGACCACAGGGAGAGGAGAGCAGAGCAGGATCCTGTTGGGACATCTTGCAAGAACAGGAATGGACAGAGTCACTATCCCCATCTCTGTGGGGCAGGGGGCATTTAAACCCACTATTCAAAAGCACAAAGGACATGCCCACAGAGAAAGAGCAGTGCAGGAGAAATCCCACACCACTGCCTTAGAGTGCAGAGGCACCTTGGGTCCCCTCTCCTCTCCTGCCCCTCACTGCCACGTGCATGAGTGTGAGTCATACCATGTATCCAGGAACAGTAAGGTCAGCATCAGTCCCACAGCTGCTTGGAGCCTTTCACAGAAACAAACCCCCTGGTCCCACCAGGAAGTGGGTAGGAGTACAGTGGACACAGGAAGAAAAACAAAGAATTAATTCATCTGTTATTTTCTGGCATAGTTTAAGCTAGGAGAACCACCATAAATCTGTGCAGCAAAACACCCCACTACAGGAACTGGAGCACCCAGGAGCACATTGTGTGGCACTGCAGTTTCCCAAAGCTCTTCCCAGCAGCAGGGAAGGCAGAGAAGGTGAGATGCTGTGAGAGAGAGCAGATCTGCCTCCATCACTGTGGGAAGGAGGGCTGGAGTCCCAGAGAGCTAGGGCTGCACTAGTTCCCATTAATTACACAATCATTCTGCTATGTAGCACTAGTTGCAAAATCAGTTGAAGGCTCACACATGGTCAAGGGGAAAAAAAAAAAAAAAAGAAACAAAAATATCCTAATCCTGCTAGTGAGGAAATACAGCTCAAGCATTTCTCTCCAACACTGCTGGGATGCCAACCACTGTCAGCATAAGCCCCAAAGTACAGTCGCTGCAAGGGCCAGTCCTTTACAAGTGCCATCATCTGCCAGCATGGTTTCCAGAGGTCCATGCATGCAGGTCAGTGGTGGGATCCCAGCCCAAGAAGCTGTTCTCACAGGGACAGCCTGACATCTTCAGCAAGGACTAAAAGCCCTATCTCAGTTGGAGACCCTGTGCCTCCACCACCAGCCCCTAGGACAATGGAATAGATGGGGAGGAGTCTCTGGTTTTCCTTTAAAATAATGCATCTTTTCCTCTGCCATCCGAAACCTCTCCGCCTATCCTGACATCCCACCAGACTGTCCTCACCACGCACATGCATCCACCACTTTGAAACCAGCATGGCAGGCATCAGCATTTGCCCAGCTCCCTGGGAGCCCCAGTTCAGAGAAAAGGGCACAGCACTGGTACATCAGCTGCATTGATGGTGTGGTTTACACGTTGGCCTGAGGGGTAGGGTTTGCCTGCCTCACCTTCACCCTGAATTCCCACTTAACTCAGTCCAGCTTACTCTGCCAACACTCACTTTTGGGCAGCCAAACACAGAGACCAAGAGAGGCAAACAAGAGATAATCCTGAGGAAACAGCAGGACTAAGAGCCAAAAGCAGCACATTGTCTCCTTCCCACCAGAACAGCTCTTTACAAGCACCAAAGTGTGCTGCCAGGAGGGCAGGGCGCCCCGCCTCTGCAAGCAGCTCAGGGTGCAGGGCAAGGAGTCCAGTTCGAGTGATGCTTCCTAGCAAGCCCTCCTCTGTCCTGGCATGAGTCAGGAGAGGATATTCCCAAGTCAATACACGACCCCATGGTGTTCAGGGAGGGGCTGCTGTAGGCAGGAGCTGTCTTGGCTCAGAGCTGTTGCCAGGCTGACGTGCTCAGAGGAGCACCATGAAAAACATGTATAATTGTGGGTCTAAACAGCCAACAAACACTGTGTCATACTAAGTCTGAAATATTTGGCATGGAATCAGTGATGACTTTCTTCTTCTGATATCCAAAGAAACAGAAATAAGAGGGAATTAGAAGCTGGATCTAGAAGGAGCATCCTTCTTCCTCTACTCCACCACCACCTCTCACCCTCACACAAAATGGAAAACAGACACTCCCTGAGAAACTTAAGGGGTACAGCCATAAACCTAAAATCATTAGGTTTCCTCATGAAGTTTGCTTCATTTATCAGTGAGAGGGGAAGATGCAAGTTTACAAGCCTTGTAAGAGAAGATGCGTTTGCTCCAGGGGTGATACACAAAAGGACAGAGGATGGATTTAAAAAACAGGGGAAGGAGAGAAGCATTAACGGGGCAGCCCAGCACAGTTAAAGGAGATCTGGGCCCCTGTTGCACCAAGGGCTGGGCAAACAGCAAGAGCCACCTGAGCCACCATCCGGGTTTCCCAGACCAGGGCCAAGGCCAAGTAACTCACCCAAGCCCTGGAGGAATGCAGCTGGTCCAGCATGTCGAGCCAGCATCACTACTGATACTGTGCACTGCTATCTATATATTATGTTAAATCAACAAACCCATTGGGAAAGAGACAGGAAGACAAAACACTGGCTGCAGATAGGACACTCCCATCCCACACAGGAGGGTCATTACAGGACAAGAGGAGAACTATTGGCCCCAAGGAGGCAGGCTCCATCTCTTAGGGAAGCTTGTCTACTGCAAGGCCAAGAAGCAGGACAAAAGACTCCAGCCAGGATGGATAAGATACAGGCAGCTGCTGCCAAGAGGTTGTTTTCCCCCAGCAGATACTGTAGGAACATTCTGAAAAAGGCCTTTTTATAGCAACACATTGCTTTGTCATGAGTCTCTGCTCACCAAGGTTTGGAAAGCTGCTGAATTAATTTGAATTTTGAATGTCTATTTAAAATAAATGGAGAGGTCTTTGCTTTGACTAGGTGATTAGATGGACACCGGGCAGCTGGAGCCACCTTCAGACATCTCCCATGCTGGATATAAGAGGTGCACAACCAGTAACAGAGGCACCACCTTCCTTCACCAGGTGGCATCTGTGTGACGTGTTTAAGCGTCACCCAAAGCTGTGCAGCACGTCCTGTGGATGGGCCTGTAGGTGAGTTCCACTGCATCAGTGCAGCCCTCTGTCGAGCCATGCTGCTCAGCTGACCACACAGCTTTCAAGAAGTAAAATACAGCTTCTGCCCAATATAAACTTATTAGCTCATCTGCAGCTGGCTCCAAGCTCTGATGCAGCAGTGTTGTGCAACGCAAGCAGTTTTAGCAACCATTAATCTCCGCTTTACGCTGCTGGGCTGTCACTCCAGCTGGGGTCAGGGGAGACTAAATGGATAGGAAGGAACTCCCAAGAACCCTCTGACAGTTCCTGCATCCCTCACTTCACGTTGCTCCTTGTCCCAGAGAAAGGCATCTAATATCAGCTTGGCCATATCCATCCGTGCTTCCTTCGCTAAACTGGGCAAAAGGCAGGAGCTGTTTTGGAAGGGCTCACAAAAGCATCACCATGTATTCAAAAAGCTTGAGAACACATGGCTCCATCAAGGGGGAAGATAGTCATTAATGCTCCAAAGTGAGGCCCAAAAAAAAGCTAAGAGAAGCCTATCTGCAACAAAGGGCAGCTAATGCTATATGCAGGAAGATGGCAACTGGAATGGAGAAGGAGCAGAAGAGACAAATGCCACCCCCAGGAAGAGGTCCCACCACAGCAGGGGTATCACAGTAGTCTCCCCTTCAAGACAGCTCAGCTTGGGCACAGTGCTGTCAGTTCCTGCTATGGGAAGAGACGTGACAACTGCAAGGAGGCACTTATTTCAAGAGAAAATTATTATTGTCATCAATTTTATTGGGAGAGAACTCTGCCGCCCCTAAATAGCTGACAGCCATGATTGTTTGGGGTCTGTCAATAGTTCAGAGTTTGTCGATGCTAATGGCTCCAAAGTAAGCTTGCGCTGGAAGGGAAACTGCTTCTGCAGCAGAAAAGCACAAGCATGCACAAGCACAGAAGAAGAGATCATATTTTCCAAGCTATCTGGCAAGGACTTGATAAAAGGCACTGCACAAACTGTCTAGTCAGCTGCAGCAAGCAACAGATACCTAGAGCTGGGAGAGAGGCTTCCTTGGTAATGCAGAATTAATCCCTAACAAAAAAAAAAAATGTTTTCAAAATGAGCATGTAAGCAAAAGAACCAAAGGCCTCCAGCTGATGCAAACTGGCAGAGATTTCTCTATGGCAGGCAGAGGGATGGTGCTGACATACGCTGGCAAAAGCATTTGGGCTTACGTGTCTGTGCAGTAGCAAGAGAAATCCAAATAAACTGAGCTCCAGCTAATCTGAGTCTTGCACTTCTCAGATCAATTGCTTGCAGATTGCCCCAAGTTTTCAGACCACTGGATAGAAGTCACCAATTAAGCCAATAGAGGCCCACTGACTGCCATTTCCATTCATTAATAAATCCAGCTGGGTTTGCTCGTGTATCTTCCTCTTTATCAATGTATTCCTTGGACAGTTACCAGATGCAGCAGGCTGCTGGGAACCACCACTGCTCATATGAGACAGGCTGAACCCAAGCAGTTCCTGGGTCTGACACTCCCACGTATGACTGAAGATGGAGCTCTGCTGCCAGTCCCAGCAGCCCATCCCAGGAGGGACTTGTTTGAAGTAGCAAATAACAGAAGATATTTTGTCCTGCCTTGCTGCAAGTTCTCCTGCAGGGGATGGGGACTGCAGGAGTGGAGCCCCCAGAAAGGCACTGGAGACCTGCCCGTGAGAAAGACAACTCCGAGTGCTGAAACCTGGGATAAAGACACTTCAAAGGCTGCCTCACACATCTGGTGTGTGTTAGAATGGATGCACTGGCAAGGAAAACATACATGGGCTCCAAGTGGGGCTGGTTAACCCACTCATGACTGAGCCTCTGTGGAACATGTCAACAGGCTGAGGACTGCGAGACACCTGGCCAGGCCTCAGGAGAGCTGGGCTCAGATCTCACTAGTGGCCTGTGCTTCCTAGCTGATACTGGGAAATCAGGGAGCCATTCAGGTGCCTAAACATAGGTGCAAGTGTGGGATGCCTTGGGTTGCCTCAGACAGCTGCCAAAGCCTGGCAGATGTCACACAGGTTAAATAGGAAACCACCTCTTCTGGCTACCAAACCCACAGTGGGCAAGTTCTACAGTCAAGGCATCCCTTCACCTTCCTAAACATCTCAAGCTGTCTGGCCTTGCAATAGAGATGACCTGTCCTCTCTCCCTGAGGCACTAGCCAAGGGCATAGCCACAGAACACCCACCGTGGTGACACCCTGACCTTGGCTGGGCACTGTGCATGCTCCTCTAGTACTGATCATACCAAATTCATGTCATGCAGGACAGCTGCTTTTCCAGAATGTGCAGCACCTCCTAGGATGTATTTTTTGACCCATACCAGATGGCCATGATCCAGAACGCAACCTGGGTAAAGAGGCCTGAGCCTCTATCTTACACTCCTGTGTCTTCCTTTCATTGATGCACATCCCCAAGGCTTCTCCTCATGAAAGGCTTTAGAATAGAACCACACCATGAAGATCCACTCCCCGTGCATTTGGCTTCAGTGGATGCCAAAGCACCCCCTCAGCAATCCCAAAGACTCACCCTGATGAGGAATTTGTTGCACTCATTAAGAGAACAGGAACTGCAGCTACAGGAGGTCCAAGCTGCTGTGCAAGCTGGGGGAGCAGAGCCCTCCCTCACCTGTCCGAGGTGAGCAGGCACCATCCCTCCCAGGCAGGTTTGCAAAGCTGGACTGTGCCAGGAGGGCAGCATGGGGAGGATGCAGTGAGAGCACCAAATCCTTGTGATGGTCCCTCTGAGCACCACTGCAGGTTTGCAGTCAGTCAGAGCCAGATTACACTCCCAGGACACTGGTGCTCATACCAATGCCTCCTGGAGCCTGAACAACAACTTTATTTGGGCCAGGATTCCCACCCCCCTCAACGAAAAAGCTGTTCCCAACAGAAAACGTGGCACTGATGAGGTCTCGGATCACCTCCTGGCCCAGTGGTCTGTCCAGATGTGAGTCAGTGTCCTGACAGAGGCAGCAGCCAGGCTGGATGAGTGCAAGCCCAGCTCTGAAGAGAGCACCAGGGCAGCAAGGAGTCAGCTCAGCCCCCAGGCAGACCCCACAGTTGGGCATGTGGGTCACAGGGGTGACGGATGCAAAGGGGGCTGCAGGCAGAGCATCAGTCAGGGCTGGATTAGCAAGGTCAGTGAAGGTCAGAGCAGAGGGGCCCAGGATCCCCAGGGCATGCCAAGATTAAGCACTTCCCTGCTGCACAGCCAGCCCTTCCAGTTATCACAAGGTTTTCAGATTTGAGGAAAAGCCCTAAACCCTCTGAAGTAAGTTCACCTTACAAAATCCAGGGGCAAGGGATTCCCACAAGCTTCAGAGCCAGACTTCACACCAAAACTTTGAAAAAAGCCAGCCTTCCAGCCAGCAGAGAGTCTTCTGTGCTTTAAAAAGAAAAGTGCAATTCAAATGAAGGCTGCTGGGCAATCCCCTGCTTTAACACACACTCCTCCAAACCCATAGCTTTACATAGCAAAATAAGCTTGGAGGCAAGGCAAGGAAAGCCAGGCTTAATTTATTTTTTTTTCCCCAAGGAGAAAAGGACAGTGAAGGCACCTGATACCTCCTGTAATTAGAGACAGTTCTTTCTCCCTAATACCACTGCCAGAGCACCTATATCCAATTTGGAAACCAGAAGTATAACCCAGCTTCATTAAATAATCCATCTGGTCCTCCCCTGTTAATTTCCCTACTATTTTTCCACTTTAATGAGCCCAGCTGGGTCAAACTGTAACCAGTTACTCCTGAGCAGGGATCAGCTATCCCTCCATTCTACCCCCAAGGAATCTGGTGTACTGAGGGGTCCAAAAACTCTCCAAGTATCAGTTTTCCCAAACAACCTCCTTCCAAACCATGGGTATACTTAGCAACAGCAGTCATTTCAGCAAAGACCCTTGAGACTCCTCTAAGGATCTGGAGAATTCAAGACAGCTGGAGGTGGACGTGGCAGGGAAAAGCCTGGGGCTTGCTGGCACAGCAGAGCCTCTCCCCAGGCAGTGACCATACATGGGCTGCCTGCCCTGCAGCTCTTGGAGAGGGAAGCCCCAAGAGGACAGAGACAGGGGAATTTGGGAAAAGCCAATCTGCCTCCCAGGTGCAGATACCCTGCAGAGCACAGCCCAAGGGATGCGCACGGCCATGGGTGTGGGAACTAAGGGCAGGAGTTACCAGAAACCTCCAGAGGTTTACAGAGAAAGCTCTGAGTAACAGACCCTGTACAGACTGGGCTCCCAGCCTCTCCCCATGAAGGCAGGACAACCCAAGCAGCCACATCTCCAGAGCTCCCCGCAGCTTCTGGCTTATTTGGGAAGGTTCACACCACAGCAGTTCCCCATATAGCAACCCCAGTTCATGAAAGAGAGCATAACACCAGTCTGGTTTAAGCAGTGTTACACCAGCATCAGCAGGACTTTGCCAGTATGTTCCAATTTGTGTGAGGAAACAGAGCAGGCTATGTTCAAATTAATATTTCTAGGACTTTTTCAATGCATGCTCCTAGATACACTGGGCACAGTTAAATATACAAGGTTCGTTGTCTATGGAGACACAGCACCAATGTGACATCTCCCACTGTGCATTACACCCAGGAGCCTTGGGATTTACTTTCCTGGCAGCTCCATCACAAGATTGGTTGCTCTGACATCCATCATGCTTTAGGCTGTCCTTAGAGCCTTGTCCTACCTCCATCCATGCATGGGTCAGCTTGAAAAGGGCTTTTTCATCAAGGAGAGGAGATCAAGGAGATAAGCTAGCCACAGGGTGACAAAAGGTAGACCCAAACAGCAAGCAAACACTTCCTTCCTCCATTTTGGGAGTGGAAATCACCAGAGTCTAGCAAGCATTTAAACAGCACAAGGAAAAGCAAGAGAAGTTTAGAGCTGCAGATGAAACTATTATACAAATTTTAAGGGAAAGTAGCTCTTCATATTTTTATAACAAAGAGGAACTCATTTCTGCTTGCTATTTTTGCCATCAGTTTTCATATTTCATTAAGATTCTAAAACACAGCTAGAGAGGAAAGGATGTGCCACCCTGCTGTCAGTGTTCACACTCTTTTTAAACAAGACTGTAAGGGTCTACGTGCTACAGAACAGACTCCTCCAGACAGCCTTTCATTTAGCTGAAACTCCAGCAGGAAACAGAAAAGGGAACAAGCTGAGCTAGCCCCACCAGCAGACCCCACTTGTGGCCTTGCATGCCCCAAAGTTCCTACATTTACTGCAGGCAGAGGGGAGCAGGAAGATTTGCTTGCCTTGGGCCACGCACAGCACCTGCTCCTTGCTCCTGCAAGGTGAGCTGAGCCTGCAGCAGAGGCACAGCCAGGCAGGAACAATGCTGGGAATCACACGGATCCCGGTGCCGAGGAAACTCCTGTGCTCCCCCAGCAGCCAAGGCTTCCCCTTTGTTTCAGCAGCGAGTCATGTACAGAGCCTTCCAGCACCTTTTGAAGCTTCCAGTCAAATCTTCAGCCAAGGCTAATTGCTGTCAGGTGTCACCCCAAGCACTTACTGCAACCGCTGATGACAGGAGATGACACACCTTTCTCCTCTCATTGTCACTCAAGGGGTTTTTTTCCTGTCAACATTAGCTGTGCTGGCTCTCAGAAGCCTTGGGGAGAAATGCTAATGCAAGCTTTGAAGCTGGAGGTGAAAAATCAGGCAACCTCCTAAGCTCCCTGGATGCTCAGCCTGAACCCAGTCCAAATCTGAGTACTTCTGGGTGATGCACTTTGGCCGAGCTTATCTGTCTGCCTCCACCATGGACAGATGTGGTCTCTGCTACTGAGCTGTCTTCTTTTAGCCCTCATGGAAAGCTCTCTGTATTCAAGTGAAGAGACCCCAAATTTTACAGTCTCTGCTGATAAAGCAATAAAGCAGAGCAGAGGCACAGGGAGATATATAACTTTACAGCAGCCAGTCAGAAACATTGCCAGGTTAAGTCGGCTGGAGACGTAGAGGATGCAGCAAGAAATCAGATGTGCCTAGCAAGGAGAGGAGGAAGCTGATCTCCACATTGGAGAGGCCTTAGAGATGGACTGATTTCAGCCACAGAGCAGCTCCAGGTCACCAGACCTCTCACTTGAGCTTGCCTGCTTCTGGAGTGGGGTTCTCCACTCAATCAACCCCTTTCCAAGGGTTTAGAAGTTCAAAGGGGATGAGACCTTTAGGAAATCTAAGTCTCCTCCTATCTGGAGAAGCTTGTCAAAAGCCTGACGGAACATCTGACCTATTCCAGCCTCATGGGTCATCATTGTTCTGGCTGCACATCCTCCTTTCCCACCATGCCCTCCCAGCTCCCCAGTTTCCCAGCATCCTGGGACTGGAAGGCAGCTGTGGTGACCCCAAGTCTCACCTCTCGTTCTCCCCAGGGGATTCATCTCCCACTTGGCTCACTCCTTCTGCACCCTCCTGGCACCCCTCCGAGTCTGACATCTTCTCTCCTGGGTGGCACGGCAGCCCCACAGACAGCTCCAGCACCAGGGTGCTGCCACTGTTTCACTTTTCCTGTGCTCAGCAGAAGTGAGCTCTGCCGGAAACTTCATGGGCTGAGGGTTTGGGGGGGATGGGAGAGGGCAGAAGGAAGGTGAATTTGGAGGTTTGCTTTGTTGTGTTTTAAAAACCATTGAGACTGATTTAAGATTTTACTTGTCAGCAGCTAGAAATTTGGAAGTCCTGGGCTAACCCAAAAGAAAAGTGGACAGCATGGACATCCCCACCCTGGCAGGGAGAGGAGTGACCCACTGCCCCCCCAGCTCCCCATGCCACTCTGGTGACAGCCATCATCTCTAAACCACAGCACCCTACACTGTACCAGTCCCAGGGTGCTGCTGCAGGTGCCTCCAAGGTTGTCCTGACTTTGCACCTCTCAAATCCCACTGGAGCCAAAGGGTCTGCTTCTGCCCAGCAAATACCACCTCTCTCCCCCCTTCTCAGCTCTTCCTGCTGGTGCCATCATGGACTGAGGCTCTGCAACACCTCCTGGGGCTTGGATTGTTATCTCTTTGTCTCATTGCCACTCTGGGAAAGGCATGAGCATCTGCAGCTTTGGACAGGGACCAAGAGCAGAGAGGTCCCCCATCTCCTCAGCACTGCCCCTGCCAAAGCCTCCCCATCCCCACCAGGACTGACACAGTGAGGCAGTCCCTGCTGGCACCATGGCATGAGTCGGGGTCTGGCCACCCAGGCAGGCAACACCCACCTCTCCCACCAAAGCTTTATTTACATCACTGCTGCCATGATGCAGCTCTTGGCACAACTAGAGAGAAATGGCACCCAGCCAGCGCCCCTGAGCCCGGCAGGGCAGTGGGGACAGTGGGGAGAGCAGGACAGGTGTGGGGACACGGGTGCTTAGGACTCGCCAGCCTCAAACATCTTCTTTCTGCCCTCCATGCCAGACTTCTCCTCGATGTTCTTCCTCCAGTCACCGACATCACGGAGATCCTTCTCCTGCAGGAGGGATGGTTGTATTGGGGTGTATGGTGGTGCGGTAAGGACCCACCTGGCCCAGGCCCCACACCAGTCCACCCATGGAAACCCCCATATCAGCTAGAGGAACCCAGTTCCACCCATGCTATACATCTTTGTGAACTGCACCCTCCTGTTTCAACACCATGGGTGCCAGAGAAGGAAATACTGAGCAGGAAGAAGAACATTATGGAGAAAGAGTCATTCGCAACCCTGTCTATCTCACAGGGACGCGTGAGTCCTGAAGGGTGGGGACAACTCCTGTTAAGGAAAAAAGGAAGAGGGAAGGATACCTTCTCAGTGTCCTCCTTCTTCACTTGCTTCAGGTTGGCTCGGAGGTCCATGCAGACCTTGTGCTTGGAGCCCAGCAGGGCCCGCAGCATGGCGTCAGCGGACATGCGCACCCTGCGCAGTGGCGGCCGCTTGAACTTGCCACGCAGGTCAAAGAGTTTCTGGCTCAAGTCTTCCAGCTGGGGGGATGAAATGAGGGAGGTGGAGAGAGAGCAGGGCATGGGTTTCATGAGATGCACCCAAGCAGTGCAGGGAGGCATGAGGAGTGGGCTGGAGACTCCCTTGAAGGATTGCTCCAGGGGAAACTCACCTCCTTGTTAGTCTTCTGTAGCTTCACCTCTGTGTCATACCTCTCCTCATCCACTGAGTCTATCTTGGCATGAAGCTTTTTGCACAGCTCCTGGGAAGAAAGCAAAGAGGGGTGTTGACTGCTAGGACCCACACACGATTCCTCTCTCCTGACTACTCTGGCTCTGAAAGCCCTCAGTCCAGAAGACTAGATGGGACTGAGGTGAAGAGGGGCTTGTCAGCCAGCTCCTAATCTCCATGTTGCTGGCTGCATGCAAATGCTGCCTTTAACACATCATTTAAAACACATCTTTCCTGCCAGTCAGAAGACCCTTGTTTTTTGCCGAGAGACCCCACCTGCCTCTCAACCCAGCTGCATGTCCATCTGGCTCCAGGGTAACACAGGTGAGGAGAAGGTCAAGATGGGAACACCAGTCTAGATCCACCAGGCTAACTGATGGAGCCAAATATTTTCTGCTCCAGCACTGAAAGGGTTAAAGAAGCCTGTACCTGAAGTTCCTGCATGGATCCTGGGAGCGACAGAGGAGGGCAATGTTCTGCCAGGTAGTTTTGCTTTTCCACTTCTTTAGCAGCTGCTTCTTTTTCTATTTCAGTGGCAGCAAGCTGAAGCATAGCACTCTGGAAGGCAGCAGGAGAAGGGTCAGTGCAAGGTGAAGCAAGAAGGGAGGGCAGGGGAATCATCAGGGGAGTGGGAGTCCTGATGGAGAGGCAGCCTGGGGAGTTCCCATAAATACCACCATTTCCAAGCAAGGGATATGATGAGTGAGGAGTGGGGTGGGAAGCCCCTATGTTGTGCATCATGGCCTCTTCTAGTAGGGGGAGTGCTGAGAGCTGGCTGGCTTGGGATGGGAGATGGGAAGGTCGGGATACACATCCCACAGCGACAGCAGTGCCACGTACCTTCAGGTGCTGCCGACGGGCAGTGGCTGCCCTCCTCTTTTTCTGCAAGTGGAAGGAACAAGAGAAAATAAGGTTATCAGGTGTCCATTCCCCTTTCCATTGTCCTTTCCCATGCAATGCCACAGCCCACCAAGGACCTGCAGCCCTGCCAGGGAGATGGCTCCATCTTGACACACAGTTGGTCCCCAAACCAGCAGCACTCAAGGAAGAGGCTCCCTGCTGAACCCAGCTTTGCCAGCCTCAGGTAGCTAAAACCTACAAAGTCCCTCAGGAAAAGATAACAAGGATGATGAACTTGAAAATATATGTATAAAATATCACTTCAAACTTGGCTTCTTGGGACTTTTAGCCTTTGCTCTGATTTCCTCTTCACTCAGATGTGTTTTACTTTGCACTCAGGCTAATGACCCTCATGTCCTTGGGCACTCAGGAGCTGTGGGATGTCTTTCTGAGCAGTCCAGGGCACATGTTCTTCTGACACCCTGGTGACAAGGACAGCCAGGCAGGTGAAAACATGAAGGCTGTGTAATTTCTTGGAGCTGAAAAGACCCAGCACAAGTAATGCTGAAGCAGGGGTTCATCACAGCTGGAGGACAGACATGATCACAGGCTGCCCTTCTGTCCTTGTCACACTGGACCAGCAGAAACAGGACTCCTGTTTATAAAACACCCACAACTTCTGCATTTCAGCTGTTTCCTGAGCATTTCACCCAGAAGACTGGGCACGGCTAAGTTGGGCTGGCCCAGGGGAAACACATCTGATATGCCGAGGGGCGGGGAGTAGACATAAACACTTGGGTGTGGGTCTGTGCTGTGTAGAGGAGGAAGTGGATAAAGATGTGCAGAGTGAAATGTAACAAAATCTGACAAGTCTCACATATGCAAATGGTGCCAAGGCCCCCCTGACAGGGCTGGAGGCAGAAAAAAAGGCACCCAGCTCAGAGATGCAGCACACTATTAACCATCAAATAATCAGATCCCTTGAGGACTCTTAGTCCAGGGCTTATTCTCCATCTGAAAACTGATACTTTAGCAAAGAGTGTCCTGCCAGCCTTTTGTGGGAGGTCTGGGTTTGATGGGGAGTAAAAGAACATGTTGGATATCAGCACCATTTTGTGGCATTTCTATGTATCGCTGACATCCTCTTTTCTCTCAGTGAGAACAAGCTGGAGCTTGTGGTGTTTCAGACATATGGGGAGATGCCAAGCAGAAATGAAGGATGGAGCAATTTTCTAAGAGGAAATGTGGAGTGACAAAGCCACGAACAATCCTCCCACACCTTCCCCTGCATTTCTCCAGACACCCCCAGCCCAACCCAGCTCTGCCAGAAGCCAGGGAAAACTTGCTAAGAATGCAACCTCCACCCTGCTCACACTCTCCTGGATCCAGGTCTCCTTGAATTGCCTTTGAGAAGGGATTTGATAGTGCTCAGTGGGTAGAAAATGAAGGGCTATGTGTGGGGAAGGAGGAGAGGATGCTAGGCCAAGGGCGGGATGGTGGATGGATGATGGAGGAGAGGTGGCTCTGGACCACTGCCTTCCCAGCACCATCTCGTGGCCGGCTGGGGAAGCAGGAATGGAGGGAAAAAAGCATTCAACTCCAAGCCAGGGGACAAAAAAAAGTCTTTCAAATGGGATTTTTCTTCTCCTTCATGTTTACCAGGAGGAGTCAGCAAGAAAATAACCATGAGCCATTCTTCCCACACACACCCCCAGCAGCTGATTTTCCTAGGGAGGAACAGTGAAACCAGCACTGCTGCCATGAGCACTGTTAAAGGAAAAATCCCAGCAAAACACACTTACCTCTTCACTGTTCAGGAAAAGCAGATGGACAAGGAAAGGAAGGAAGAGAAAGGGGAAAGAGGAAAAAAAGGCAATTAGTTAGCATCCTCACTGGAAACAAGCAGAAGAATCTTAACAAGCATAAAAGTTGGCGGTTGAACAAAAATTTTTAAATGCCAACAATATATTAGAGACAGAAAAATGGGAACTTACTCAGACATCTTGGTTTAGATGGTTATGAGCCTGAAATGAAAACCAAGAAAAAAAAAGTTTACAACTATTCATGCTGGTGGTCACTTTCTTGGGTTTAAAAACAAAGCAAGACTCCTTTAGAAAATAAAAAGAGGAACAGGTCTGTTCTTATTTCCCAATTTCACCAATTTTTCATCATATAGGGAACTAGGATGCAGTTTGTAGACAAGAGGCAAACATCTCATAGCAACACAAACCTTAGCATCAAAGGACTTCTGGAAAAGACTAAATGGGGTTGAGCCAGAAAAAGAGAAATTTGTGACAGTGATTCCTGCACGTATGTTTCTTGTCTGACCCCCTGGAAACCATCCTATTCAATGAAGGAAGAAATGGCAAAAACTATTTTCAGTTTACTGCTTCACTTTGCCATTCAACCTTACTTCACTTCATAAACAAGAAATATCCCAAAGCCTGCAAAGGGCTGGCACTGACCCCAGGTGACAAGGAAGGACTTCAGATGATGCCGCTGCCAATGTCTGAGCTTACTCTGTGGGACAGGGGAGCCTGCTGCACCAACCTCAGCACAGGTGATGTAGAGCAGGGTTGGAAGTTGTGGTTGAGTTGATAAAGGCGCAAAAAAAATTCCCCAGACAATTCCTTGCATTTGCTTTAAGTGGAAATTTTACACATGCAACACAGCATTTTAGGGAAGAGTAAGAGCACCTTTGCTTTGCTGGAAATGATTTCCTCATAAACAGAATTTTACTTTTCTGAGGAATATCTGCTGCTTGCATCTCCTAAGCCTGTCCTTTTCAGAGCAGACAAGGCCCCAAAACGCAGCCGTCTGCAAACCCGGGAGGCTCTGTCAGGAGGGGAAGTGTTAACGGGGGCTCATGCCCGAGGCAGGAGGCACAGCTTGCAAGGCCAAGGAAACTTTATCCTGGAAAATGTGCAGGCCCATCACATTACTTCGGAGAGGAGGGGTGGGGGGGGAAAGTGCTTCTAAAAATGGCCAGGGAGCTGCAGAAGGAGCTGCAGCTGTCTCCTGGGACGGCAGCCTTTCGGCGGTGCCAGCCCCGTGACTGCCGGCGGCCGGGGCGATGCGGAGCACAAGCCGCCGCAGGTGCGGAGCCGCAGCTGGGGCCCGGGGCGGCCGAGGAACGCGGGCAATTCGCACCGACAGCCCTGCCCCGCACACAGCCGCCGCTTCGGCCGCAGCCACGCCGGGGAACCAAGGGGACAACGCCAGGCTGCAGCTCGCTGCCCACGACGTGGGCTTTGAGTCACCTGTTCTGCGCGGAGGACGCCATAAATTTGGATGTCGTTGCCTGTCCGAGGGTGTTTTTTGGGGAGGAAGGCGCTGCAAGGGCCGGATGGGGAGCTGGAGGAAGGGGTGTAAGTAGGGAGCATAACCCAGTCACCGCAGGAAAGGATCCTGAATCCTATGGCCCTGGGGAGGTCAGTGTTAGGCACTTGCCCTCGCCACTCAAGCTGAGAGCAGAACCAGCCAAGGCAGGGGAAAGCATGAAATAAAAAAGAAAAAAGCTCACTGGAAGAGACAGAGGGAGCCTTTCCAATGCACAGACCCGCTCCGACAAGCAAAGGATGGAGAAAGTGTTATTAGCACCCCTGTTTCTCCCAGCAGGCCACCCCCACCTGGTATTTTTCTCCTTAATACTCAGGTAAGTAAATCTGGTCCCCCATCATTCCCTAAGAGCAAGCTGGGTCATTAGGAGGTATGCAAAAAGGCTCACCCAAGTCTGGAGAAAATCAGAGTCGTGCTGGCTGGACAGGATGGACAGACGAGCCGCAGGCAGCTGGCTGAGTAAGGAGGTATAAAAGGGCTTCTCGGGTGGCTCAGCAGAAAATCCACCTTCTCTTTAAGGGCATGGAGACCTTCTCAGACCAATGATGTGCAAGAGTCCCCTGTGCACCTCCCTTGGCTGGGGCAGGCCGGGCCGGCAGGAGAACAGGAGAGGGCAGCCCCCAGGGAAGGAGGGGTGAGGAGGAGGAGAACATCTTCTACCCTGGGATCTGGTGGAGCTGGGGAGGTGTTTTTCCTCAGAAGTGCCAAGGAGGGAGCCTTCCTCTCCCTTCTCCTGCCACCAACCATTCACTATAGATAGGGCTTCAAATCTGTGGGGAGCCCAGGCTCCCTGCACTCAGCCATCCATCTGCAAGGCCTCTAATTAAAATTTCCCCTTGGATACGCAGACTGGCTTATCCATGAACAAGGGTATGACTCAATTTGCCTTCAAGGGCTTGGGAGCAACTCTGCCCTTCAGGAAGGAAGAGAGGAAAGAGCTTGTACCCCAAATATCCACTGCCAACAGCATTTGCAAAAGCAATCTCTTAATAAGCCATCCAGCACTAGCATGCTTTTTTAACCTCAATTATTTTCCTCACATATGAAATACTTGCAGCTCTTCCCTGTGTAAAATATTTCAACGCAACTCAGTTGTTTTTGTTTTTTTTTAAGAAAACAAGCTGTGGATCTGCTGCAGGCAGCCTCAAGCCTCAAATCCAGCCAGGGTCTGGGCAGAGGCAGTGGAGCATGGGGGAGCAGTGCCATGCTGACAGCAAGAAGGGTAATCCCCTCCGTGGGATGACCCAGACCCATATCTCCATGGATCTGAAGGAGAAGCAGGTGGAAACGTGGCTGAAAATATTTCCCAGCCCTGGTCACAGCACATATAGTGCGTGTGTGTAGAGGATCCCATGGAGACAGGGACCCAAACAGCTCCTGCTCTCCTCCCCCAGGCCAGGCGCTCCCTCCTCCTCCAGCCAGGGTTTTTTAGGCAGATTCAGACATGGCCCTGACAATATTTTCCAGGCGCCTCCCAGACATTATAGAGATAGTGACAAATCCCTTACTCCAGGCTTCCTGTTTCACCATCCTCAGCACCATGCAAGCAGTGCTGCAGATGCTGCTGAAGGACGAGCAAGTCCTTGGTATTGGGCTGGTGTCTTGCAGGGGTTTTCCATGGTGGCAGGTGGAGGAGGGAGAAACCCCTAGTGGGCAAGGCTGGGTCCACTTGGGATATGTCCCTTTGAAATGCCGCAGCTACACATTCTGGCCTCTGCTGGCCCATCAGTCCTCCAGAGAGCCACTCAGTTCTTGGTGAGGAATCAAAACTGGGAGAGTTCTCCATTCAAAATTCCCCACAGCCAGGGAGTTTCCTTCAGCTCTGTGAGATGAAGGCATTCTGGACCTCCTGGAGTCCAGGCATGCAGCACAGCAAAAGAGATCTGCTCAGAATTTCAAGGGTGTGGTTATCACCTTGTGGCAGGAAAGTGTTGGCCTGATTTAGAGGAAGAATGAAGCTCAAAGAAAAAAGTCCCATGAACAAAATATTAGCCAAGAGAAGTGTTTGTAGGATATGATGGGAGGAGCGGATGGTGAGGTGTGGTAATAGGATGAGTAGAAGGTCGAGCCTCCAAGCCTGCAGAAGGCTTTCCATGGAGCTGCCTTGCACAGGGGCTAAGCTGTAGGGCAGCTCTCTCAGAAAAGGGAAGAAGCACCAGATTTAAATGGCATGAGGAAGAAACCCAGTGAGGAGAAGGAAGAAACCCAGTGAGGAGAAGGAAGAATGCAAAAACAAATGTGTGTCAAAGTTAGAAGCCATGGAAAGACATTAGGAAAGCATTAGGAAAGACAGAAGTTTCCAAAGGAATTATTTAAGTGTTTGAGCGATGAAAGAACAAGTTTCTTGCAAGAAAGCTCAAGGAAGGCATAAGGAAGCACCAGGCACATCGTTCAAAGAGATGTTTGGCTCTGAATATTAGGTAGTAGTGAAGTAATTAGGCAGGAGCCAAGAATGGATGCACTGTTCATATTTGGGTACTTTCCTGTAGAGCATCTTGTTCCTTTCTCTCATTTCCCCCCACCTGAGCTAGAGGAATGCACCACGGGTGTGGGCCACCATTCTCAGAGCATTTCCACCATCCTGCGAGGTCAGACAGAGGGAAGACCTGTCACACACAGGAGGTCCTGCATGATGTTTTAGAGACTCAGGTGGGGCTCTTTTGGGCCAGGCTCCTCCAGGGAATCACCACGTGTTGGAAGGATGAGGCTGATGAATCCATGCAAGCCGTCCCTCATGACACTCCCTTACACCTTTACACCTTGCCTCTTTTTCAACATCCCCAAGTGGACAGGCACTATGGTGTGATACGACACCAGATGATGCTATGCCTTATTTCCAAGGATGATGACACTGTTAGCAAAACACAAGCATGCTACTCAGCAGCAGTTGTGATCATGGTAAAAGTTCAGGCAAGACCACTGGAGAAACCTGTATTTGACTGTCCTTTGCTTTCCCAAAATCACATCGCACCAAAGCAAAGCACAGTTTAGCTCTGTGCTATCTTCCTTGACAGAGAGTGCTTCAGGCACGTGAAGTTGATGCCCTCAGGCTCCAAACCCACCAGCAGGTCCTAATGACACTCCTTATGTTCAGCAGATACACCACAAACTCATAAGCTGACAGCTGCTTCCTGTTGTGTTTGACCATCAGCTACACAATGATGCACACAGAACCCTGGGAGAAGCCATCCCAGCAGTGGATGAAAAAACAATTCCCTTTTTCCAGACAGACTTGGATGCACTCATCAGTGTCCCAGAAACAGGGCTGCCCCATTCTATGACAGTCTCCATGGAGGAGAGCCCAGATGTCAGCTTTGAGGTGTGAGCTGAACCCTCTCTGGGGCAGAGGTAGAGGATGACACTCAGGCTGCCATTGCTGGGCAGACAGCTCATGTCAGTGAAGCTGTCAGTGATGAAGCTGTCAGTGCAGCACAGTTCATGCACAGCCCCTGCCCGCTGTCAGTGTTCCCCAGGTGGACACAGTCAGTTATCTGAGTGATGGCAGGTCCTGTGAAGGGGCAACACACAGGTTTCTGACCAGTGAGTTCCTTGGAATGTGGCTTTTTTTTGTTCCTCCTGAGGGATTTCTTGGAGTTGGCATGTGGTGCAGGGGGCTGAAATTGGCCTAAAAGCTCCATAAGAGCAGCAAAAAGAGGGACAAGTGACAGGAGAGCTTGGCCTTGAAGGGGAGTCTGCTGGAGAAGGCAGGGGAGGAGCAGGGGTGGGACTGGATCTGTGGGCCTGCACCAGGGACCCCATGTTGTGGACTGCCCTTCTGTTCTCAGCCTCTTCCATTTGCCAAGCATATAAAGGAAAGGACTGGTGAGACCACCAAAACTTATCTCTCCAGTTGCACAAGCAAGGAGACATGCAGACCAATCTTGCTGAAGCAGTCATTGCCTCCTGCTGATGGTGCTAATAAGAGTGACCAGGGTATCTTGCCATGTTGCAGGACTATGGACACCCATCCCCACCCTTCCCTTCAGGCACTTCACTTTTGTACTCACTTTGGACAAGTGCCTGAACAGAACAACTCCCTATGGATACACTCACACATGGCTGCTTTTCATATAAACATTGGCCTTGAAGAGAAACAGGCATTTTAATGATCTCTTCCACTCCAAAGGGACACTCTTTGGTGTGGGCTTCTGGAAGAGTTTGCAGCTCACTGCAAGCTAGAGCTTGGAGGAAGAACGGCATTACAAAATGAAAACACAGTGGGGTGAAGAGAGGCTTCAGGGAGAGGGCAAAAACCAGAAAACTCCTCTGGATGAAGTCTCTTCTGACCATGGTAACACACAAGGGCTTCAGTCTCCAGTGATGGAGAGTCTGTGTTCATAGCCAGGGTTAGGATCACTTGGTTCCCAGCACAGCCCTGGAGACAAACCTCACTCCTCTCAGGAGCTTTTCTCACTTCTGCCCAGGACCAGAAGCCTTGGACTGTTCCACAGTGTGGCCCTTCCTCCATGACCCCAGGCTGAGTTGGCAGCCCCCTGGAAAGTGAACACCTCTGAGCAGTGCTGGTCCGTGCCCAGGCCTTCAGCATTTAATGTGTACAGGAGGTGATCCCTCTGGAATTTCCACCCAGCTTGCTCCTGGATAGTATTACCGAAGTGACCCAACACCTGATCACAATCCTTCATGTATATGCACATCCTTAAAGCCTCGTTAAGACCAGGGTATGACCCAGAACGTGTCTGGGGAACAAGCTGAGACCTCTGTGTGCTCAAATGAGTATGGCTGAAACATGTCTTTGCTCTCAAAAGGTCTTTCAGGTTCTCTGTGCCAAGACAAAGCAGCAGCAAGAACATGGTGTTAGTTTAAAAAAAAAAAAAAGGCCATAGAGCTCAAGAAAAACTGATAAATCACAAAGCTCTTCTCTGCCCAAGATCAGCAATTGCTCTACAAACCAGTTGCCATGAAAGGAATGATTCTCCAGAATTTATCTGTTCCAAGCACAGTGGCTTTTTGAAAATGCTATGTGACCCCAGACACTTCATTTTACAAAAATAGAGGTGTCAGCTGCAAAGACCCTTGGCAGCCTCACCTACCTGCACACATTGAGAAAGCCTTGGGAGAAGACAGCTGCAAGGAGTTGGGCCCCTGGAAGCTCTTCTGGAGGTGCTTCTCAATCAGGTTTGGCAACGGAGGGGATGAGCTTAGGAGAGGGCTGCGCCAGGAAAACTCAACACCCAACCCCACTGAGCATCTCTCCAGAACATCCCCAAAGCAAATTAATTCACAGAGTAGCTGAGACATGAATTTTCTTTTATGAAGGCAGACCTGAGTTTAGCACACGTTCAAAAGTTGGGAGTGGTGTGGGATGAGTGCATGCAAAGCAGAGAAACCTTCAGCAGAGGCCTTTGCAGGTATGAACACATCCTTTGTCACATCCAGAGTGAACAACAAAGCCAAGTGTTTTAACTGGACTGTCTTAAGTGAAAACCTTCATGCCAAGATTCAGACTTCTATGTCTAAACTGCTCTGACTTGTATGTAAAAGTTAAGAGGAAAATGCTCTATCCATTCCAAAACCAGATGCCAACTGGGTTGGTTTCCACATGAGACAGCCATCTCTTTCATGGGCACTGGGCTCTTCACCAGCTCTTCCAAGTGGGCAATGTTTCTTTTACTAAGTCAGCAATGACTGATTCACAACTCAAAGTGCCCATTTCCCACAGAGAGCTTTTCAGGCTCAGACAAGGACATCTGCAATGTCCATGTTCATGAGCAGGGTGATGAAACCCTTGTTTGCAAACCCACCATCTTCCCAGATGCTGCTCACAGAACGTAAAATACAATATGGGTTGGGTTGTTTGTAAGTCAAGGCCTCTTTTCAGCTCAGTTAAACTCCTCTTCCTAACTGACTCTGTGCTTGTTTCTGCTCAAATTGAGTGGCAGTAAGTGCCTGCAGGGGTTTCTTCACCTCTCTGTGAAGTCAGCAAAGCTGGTTGAGAAATTCCCATCTTGCTGACATGCAACAAGTCATCACTGATGGGTACCCATTCACCCAGAACGCCAAACTTCTTCAGGGAGAACCTTTTGCCGAGCAACATGAAAGTTAGAAATCCTCATGCTGCTTCTCCTTTGGTTCCATCCTACCTAGACCTGAAATATAGAGAAAAGAGAAGTCTGTTTTTTCCAGGTCTGCCCACAAAGTTCAAATTGGAACTTTGGGAAGTACCTCTGTGCACCCATTATTATTCCTGTTTCTCAGACTGGACTGTTTGGGGCTTCTACCCCTCCCTTCCTGCCCATGGCAGGGCAAGGTGCATTGAGATATGAAGTGGTCCAAACAATATTTCTGTATCCAGAAGCAAAGCAAGCCCAACCTGGGGAAGGAACAGTCCCAGACACAAGAGCCCCAGCAGCAGTCAGAGCAGGGGAAAGGGGCTGGGAAAAGAGAGAAGGAAAAAGGGGGAGAAAAGGGTAGGAGAAAGAGGATAGAGAAAGGGAACTAGGGATAAGGATCCAGAAGATGGAGCTTTTAAAAAATAAGCCCATGCATGACAAAAATACATATTTTGCCCATAAAATTGCAAGGCATAAAGATGCTAGCTAAGGAATATTTATAAAGCAGGCATGCTTGCTCCTAGTGAGAAGAGCTTAGATGCTCTCCAGTTCTCAAAAACTCTAAGACTAGCCAAAAAATCTGTGGCTGGAGGACAGCCAGCCCATACCCAGGCCGAATGATGACAGCCCGTAATCATTTTTGTCTCACTGCAGACAACTGGTGACAAGCACATATGAGGCTCAGCCTTCTCCTTGTACAGCCCTCCCATTTGATTTCCTTGAGTGCAGGGACAAATAACAAAAAAAATCACTGAATGAGGGAATAATTTACTTCAGGAGGAATTTCTGGAGGTCAGAAGTCTTGGAGCTGGATGTAAATAATTGAGATTATAAATCTTAATAACAAACAAAACCCTCAATTTTCAGTGCTTCTCGTCTCTTTTAACAGACCTCTGCTTGGCCCAAGTCCTGCTTTTTGCCTTGCCACTGACCTGCAAAGCTGCCAATTAAATGCAGAGAGACAAATTCCCCCTCCCAACCACCTGGGCACCTTGGATGGCTTGGATACCTGCTTTTACCCCCCTTAACCATCAGCAAAGCCCTCTTTGCCCCTGTGATGCAGGATCAGGCAAGGGCTGGCTCCTGCCCCCTGGAAAAAGCCACTCAGACTGCTCCAGCGTTGCCACATGGCCACCAACGGGCTGTGCAGCCATGGGAACGGGCTTGCACAGCATCGCTGCTTTCTCTCCCTCTTGAACACGGGCTCCATCTCCAGAAGAAGAAATCTGGCTGGTGAGGCTCTAACGGGGGCCACGGACCAGATGACACAGAGACCAGCTCAGAGCACGTACTGCCCTGCCCTCTAGATGCAGACACGGGAATCCAGCACGGACACAAGCTGAGGAGGAGATGGTTTTCCCCTCTCTTACTTCTTTTCTTGTCGCATCTTCGACCCTCCAAGTGCAGGAGGAGCATTGGTGAGGCAGAACATGCTCAGACATCTGGCTTTGATCGATGAGGGACAACCACCCTGGCCAAGGCCACAGGGAGGTGAAAAGGAGATGGCTTGCACATGAGACAGGGCTGTCTGCCTTCCTGCAGACAGCCTCCCAAGCAGGCTGTGTTCATTTGGGGTGAAATAAGGCATGAAATGAAGCCCAGATCCACCAGCCCTGCTTCAAACAGCTGCCAGCAGATACTAAGAGGATCCTGCCAGAGGAGGAGAGTGCTCAAAGCCGTGCTGTAAGTACACAAGGCTTACTGAGAAGGAGAAATGATGGCAGAGGGAAAAAGCAGCCTTGGTGGTGCATTAAAAACTGGAGCTGGGTGGAGAACATCCTCACCTGCTTGCCTCTCCCTCCTGAACAAACAACTCGGTTTGCTGAGTTTTACTGCACAAAGGCTCACTCCAGGTTGCCCAGAGCCAGCCCAGCTGGGTGCTCACTCCCAGGTTCCCCAGCTTTTCCCATAAAAGCACCATGGGGTCCCTCTGCAGCTCTGCTCACCCAGCACTGAGCAAGGCCAAAGCTGGAGAGAAAAGGGGCAGGCACTTGGTATGGGGAGTAACGTTTCTCAAGGAGGTGCTGTCTCTGCACCTCCTTCAACTGCATCTGTTTTGGGACTAATATGCACATACTTTTATGCCCAGCCCCATAAATTATGCAGTGAACCTCAAGGCTATGACTACAAAATAGGGGGACTGGAAAAAGCACATACACACACACACACACAAAAAAAAAAAGAACTGCCTGTTCCGAACACCTCCAAAAGTCCTTTCTGGATGCTGCACATCCCTAAATCACCACAACAGCATCACCAAAAAACAGCCTGGCAATAGATTTGGAATCCCAAACCCAATTGAGAGATGTTCCCTTCTGCACAGCCTGTTCTAGGCTGATTCTGAGGTTGACTTGAAGGCTGAGGCTTTAAAACATCCCTTTACAAGTCTTTCTCAGGTGACTGAGTTCCTCCTCCATCTCATTAGTGGCTGCCAGCAGATGCTGTTTCCCCAGCAGAAATCACACTTCACTTGTTACAGTCATCTCAAAACCACCCTGTCATTTCTCCCTCCTCACGGCCACAGTGAAGCCTGGAGAATATTCATCAAGAGGCAGACACAGCAGCAGCTTTTTATGGTTAAGCTCAGGTCATTAATCTCTATCGAGACTTTTCATAATCTTCCTCAGCTTCATATTTGTTTAACTCTTGGATAGTCACTCTGTGGAGCTCTGGGTAATCACAGATTAACTGCTTTTTAATATTAATAGCTTTTCATTAATGTGCCAGGCTCTCTCCCCTCCAGGGCCCAGGCAATAACTATTAGCACTATGCCTGCAGGTCCCTGTGGTGAAAAAGACTTCTGTCTTTGGGGCCAAAATTCCACAGCATGAGCCCAGATCTTGTGTCCTGTGGCTGCTTTGTAGCAGAAGCATTTTAGAACAGGAGCAATTCCCTCCTCCTCTAGCCCAGTACAGGGAGCTTCCTGCTGCAGATGGCTCAGAGAAACTGCTCCGGAGTCACCCCAAACTGCAGCATACTCAAGGGCATGTAGGGGCACCACTCTGATGCCCTCATCCTTCCAAGGAGAGATCTTTACTCACGCAGCCCCCACACCAAGGCCCCACAAAGCAGGGTGGGGCAAGACGTGGCCACAAAAAACCTCCCAGATTAAACATGAAACCTGGCCAGAAGTGACATGAGGGCTGCAAGCCAGCCTTTACCAGGGTGGTGTGATCACAGTGTGAAAGCAAGAGCCTCAGCCCCTCCACACTGGCAGGACCTCCAGGTGCCAGAGGTGCAAACCTTGCTGTGCCACTCCTGAGAATGGAGCTGACACTGTGCATCTTCATCCATGTGGTCCATGGGGATGGTCACTGGTGAGACCCAGAGCCTGAGTGACGTCTTAGTGTGCACAAATCATCATGGACTAAGAATGGGCTAAGTGTGAAGCCACATTGCTTCTCATTTAGTCTCTAGCCACGACACAGAGTACACATTGCAGAGGCACTAAAGAGCTAGTCTGACATCTCCAACACCTTCCTCATTCACCTGTATTCCTTCTCTCAAGCCTCTTACATTCTTCAATACCTTGGTCTTGTTTAAAAGCCTTCACAGGACGCATGAAGCCTTTCCAAGAATACACTTCTTGCCAAGTTATTCACAACTAAAGAAACTTCCCACCCATGCCTCTGGTATGTTAACCCTCTGCTTTACAAATATCAATGGACTCTGTTTTGCATGAGCCTGAAGCTCTGTGTATTTCCCCCCGCAGCCCATAAGCAGTTGGGATGAGCTGGCTCCTGTGCCCATGCCATCCCTTCTGGCATCCACGTCCAGCCTTGCCCTGGGATGCCGAGCTGCCCTGTCCCAGGCATTACACAGAGCATGAGCTGCACCAGCAGCCAGATCATCTCTTGGCCAGAAGGAGTCCCAGTCCCCTCTTTGCTGACAATGAGTTGGGACCAACATGTCTAGAGCTTGCTGAGCAGAAGCTGCTCACTCCTCCACAAGCCCACCATCCTGCTCCCTGGGTGGAGAAGGAGACCCCCCACTATCTGGAGTGCAGGGGCAGCTTGAGATGGGATTTCAGTCCCAGGGCTTTGTCCACCACCTCTGGGGGCTGCAGGGTGTGCCACTGGGCGAGGGGCCGGCGTGGGTTAGACAGCATGTCGGACCAGTGCCGCAGTTGGTTGCCCGTGGCTCGGCAGCCCAGGAAGAGTTTGCCAATGGGCTCATTCTTGGTCACTTTGTCATGATCCCAGACGGAGATCACCACGTCGACATTCTGGGAGGGACACAAGAAAGAGGGTCAGTGGGAAGGGGTTTGCTGCAGTGGGGACCTGCTCAGCCCTGGACACTTCAGGGAAACCCACCTGGATCTGACTGAAAGGCACCTCAAAAACAAACACCTCGTTGAAGTAAGGGCTTAAGGTGTTTTTCTTCACACTTGTCCTTTTTTTTTTCCATTTCCTCCTGTTCAGTATCAGATGCACCTTGACAAAAGGATCTGAAGAGAGAGAGGGCACACCTGATACAAGGGACAGATTTTGACTGAAGAACTCAGCCACAAAACAGTTTTCCTGAGACATTCCCAAGGAGACCATGGCATCCCACTTGTCACTTCACATGGTGAGGCAGCCACCTCAAAGCTCACTTCCTCCTGCCAAGCTCCCTGTACAATCCAGCCATGGCATCTCCTGCTGGGATACACCTCCAGCACTGCCCAAAGCTGGAGTATCTGTGCTGAGGAAGGCTCAGAGTCAGCCAAGGGCTGAACATGGTGGTGGCAGCAGGAAGCAGGTCTTAACACCAAGAGTTTTCAAGGCTTTGCAGCTCTTGGTGCCACCCCTGAGGCCTGGGCAGGAGTAGGAAGGTCTGAGCCCAAGCAGCCCCCACTGACCTGAGAGTCCATTGGAGTCCATCCTTTTCAGCTGCCTGGCTTCCAGGATGAGCACCGTCAGCTTGCCAGTGCTGGGGACATAGCGCAGTGAGAAGCAGATCTCACCCAGATGCTCTTCCTGATGGAGACATGCCAGTAATTAGTACCAGGCAGAGCAGCCAGCTCACCTGAGACTGGAACAACAGGCTGGCCCCAGGTTTCCTGAGGGGGAAACACCAACTCTCATGCTTGTCCCTAAGGGCTTGCTTCTTGAGGTGGTGGCAAGCCAAGCAAGAGCACATCCCTCCCAGCAGAGTTTCCCACCCACCAGGACCAACCTCCACTTTACTGGCCACCGCCAGGTCACTCCACTGCTCAATGACATGCTGCAGGTCGACACTGGCCAGGGGCAGCCGGACCTCACCAATGATGTCATGCTTGGAAAAGCGGTTGAAGTCATAGATCTGCATCACCAGAGTGGATTCAGACACCTCAGCCTGGGGTACCTGCAGGGGAGGACCCAAAAGCCTGGACTCACTCCTCAGTGGCAGCCCTGCCCCATGAGGGTATTCCCCTCTCACATTTCCCAGTCCTGATTGCACAAACACCTCCCTGTCTGGAGAGGTTTTTGGCCAGGGAGCAGCATCTATGCAACACTCTTGATGCGACCAAAAACACATCATTGGCTTTGGTTTGTACCTGGAAAGTGAAGCTCTCGTTGAAGATGGGGTTCAGGGTCTTGCGGTAAACCTTGGTCTCATATCTCTTCCTCCTATCGGATGTTAGGTAGACAATCACATATGGATCAGATGTGCCTCCACTGTCCATGGCCTTCAGCTCTACTGCCCGCTTCACGCCAACTTTCAGCTGGAGAGGAGGGAGGCACAAAGTGACCAGGTGGAGGGGGATGGGGTCAGGCAGCTGGGGGCTCAGTAGGAAGTGAGTGCAACAGTGAGGAATGCCTTCACACCATGCAGGCATGAAGAGCTGGTGGGCTGCAGGCAGGTGGGAGAGGGTACGTCCACCTCAGTGGACAGCAAGAGTGACCATGCAAGAGCATGCCTTTTTCCCTGCTGTGCCATGGCCATGAGCATCCCCACCTCCTGTATGCGGAAGTTGTACTCCAGGGAGTACTGCAGCTTTCCTCGTCGCTTCTGCTCTACTTCCCGCTCCAGGTCCTCCATCTCAGGCTGGACCTGCGGCAGAGAGCAACAGTACCCTCAGGATGCACTCAGCCATGTCCGTGCCATGCCATGCTCCTGGGGCTGGGCAGTGCAGCAGCAAACCCCTGAGGGAGGAGGGAGGTGGGATTGAGGGGAAGGCAGGACGCACAAGGTTGGTCATGGTGGAGTTGCTGACAGGGTACAAGCCGATTCTCTCCTTCTTCTTGGGCTTCTTCTTGCTACAGCAGCACTTGACGATGCAGATGAGGAAGAGGAGGAGGAGAAAAGCCCCTGCCACAGCCACGGTGATGAGCGCCCATTTGGGTACTTGGAGCGATGTCCAGGGAGTGGAGTTGGATAGAAGAGTTAAAACCAAGCAAAAAATACAGAATACATTTAAACCCCTTCCTGGTGCTTCAGCATTAGGCAGTTGTACTTTCAAAAGTGCCCCTAGAATCCTGGACAGGCCCCATGCAGCGAGACTGTGGCTGAAGACCATTCCCCAAATGGATAGCAAAGATATCCTCTGCTCCTGAAGCAGTGTGGTACCACTCTGCAGTAATCCCACCCTGATGGAGCCCATTAGAAAATGGAATTTGAAGGGAGGGTGAAGTGAATACACAGCCTCAGAGTCCAGCAGCCCCACCAGGTAATGCTGCCTGGGAGAGGAGGGCAAGAGATGCTGTACTCACATGGGATCCAGCTAAGCCAGCTGTCCAGGGATCCCGGCCAAGCCGTGGTGGTGATGCTGGTGTGTGGGGAGGCCGTAGTCCTGCCTTTCCTGGCTGCCACTGCCATGGCTAATCTGGAGTGACCTGGGAACAAGGGCAAAATTATCAGGGTGGGGATTTCCTCTCCGGTAGCACGTGTGCTGCCCGTAGCCCAGGGCTCTAATGAGAGCAAACACAATTAAAACATAGAGCCCAGGGTAAGCGATTAGAGCTTGGCCACACTGACAGTGAGATGTGATATGGAGCGGGAGGGAGCCGCTGGCAGGGAGGGCTCTGTGCCAGCCGGCCCCTCCCATACAGCCTTCCCCTTCACTTCGTTGCAAGTCTGCCTGCTGAAAGGGGAGAGATTGGAAGGGTCAGGGGCGTTTTGAGAAGAGGAATCACTTGGCTGTAGGGGACAAAAACCAAGAGCTGTTTTGTCTGCTGGCTTCTCCATAGCCAGGCAGAGTGAGCTGAAGGGTTTGCTCAGTTCCCGGAAAGCCCCGTCATCAGCTAACACCTCTTTTTGGCTATTTTCCTTCCTGTCACGGGACTGAGAAGCGGAAAGGTCGGCTCCTGGACTTGCGACAGGGCTGATGCCCTCGTTGCCGGTGGCAGTGCTGCCACCAGGCTGGGGCCACACCGGCTCGGAAACTTTCCGTGAGCTCAGCCTGTGCACATGGCAACGCTGACACAGCCTGAGGGAAGGCTTCAAATTTAAAGCAGGATGGTTTACATCATTGCTTTCCCCGTGGCAAAGCTCTTATTCTAGCATGAACGCTTCCTCATAGCCGAATTCCTTTCGCGTCACTGGGGCAGGTGTGCCCGGAGCCGTGCTGCGCCGTGAGCGGGTCTGCAGCCACCACGGCACGGGAGGCACCCAGCCCTGGTGCCCGGGCTGGCACGTATGTGCCTGTTGCTGCCCCAGCCTCCTGCCCTGCGTTCCAGTGGGTCCCTGCTCAAGCAGCCAACTCCACCTCGCTCCGCCTGCACTCTGCCCACGCTCTGCCCATCCCAAGGTATTCCTTGCATGGGGATCTCCCCGGGGAGGAGGAAACCACGTCTGCACTTCCCTTCGCTGAGCTCGCGAAGCCAGCAAGAACCCTTTCTTTTTCCAGCAGTGTGCTCTGTTGCATGTGGGCATAGGGCTGGAGAGACCTGGGAATTGCTGTCATCCCTTCCACATCATTGCTGGGATAATGAGGTGCAGGTTAAATGACTTGTCCAGGGCCACCTGGGACTTCTGTGTCATTGGACACCCAAAGCATCGCTCAGGTATTTTAGAGGTGCCAGGCTGCAGCTTTGGGGTGAAGGGTGGACAGGACAGCACAGGCAAGCAGACACCCATCCAGCACAGAATTAGGAGTGTCAGTACTTTTTGCCTGCCACAGGCTGTCACATTAGTCTAACACTGACCCTGGTTTAAAAAAACCACCTTTATCCCAACCCTGAAGAATGAACTTTGGGAACCACTTTGGGAACAATGGGGACAGCCCTGCTGCGGTCTGGCTCAGGAGGCACAGTCTCAGTGGGCAGTCTGCTGCGAGCATTGAGCATCCATGTTCCTGGAAAAGGGGCTGGGGGAACCCTGACTCTCACTCCCACCCTGTGCTGACTGGGTTCCCAAATCCAGACTTACCAACAAGTTTCCTTCCCAGTGTCAGTCTCCCTTCCCTGCTGTGCAGGCTGTGGTCAAGCTACCACGTGTGGCAGGGGCATGCTGTGGGCTGAGATGGGAGCCCACCAGGCACACAGCTGAGGGTGCAGAAGGGATGGTGGCTGCACTGCACAGCTGAAACAGGAAAGTCTGCTTTGCCAGCTCAGGAACCGGGTGGCCCCAGCAGCTCTGCCAGCCCCACCTCGCCGCTGACCCAAGCAGTGTTCATGCAGGTGAAAAGCCAGCAGGGAACTCCCTGCTGGACCAGGAAGCAAAACCTGCCCTCCTGCCTGCAAGAAGCTGGAGGGCATTGCTGCCCAGCTTCATGCACTGGGAAATTTGCTTCTCCAAGTTATCCCTGCAGCGATGCTGGGCTGGACTGTGTGGCTGCAGGCACTCAGCACAAGGGAATGGACACTTTCAAGGGAATGGGTGCATGACTGCATCCATCCCTGGTGAGCTCTGCACTTGGGAAGCCCAGCTCCTTGGCCCACAGGGCACACACTGTGTGAGGGCCTGCAAAACGTGTGTGTGAATGAATAGGAATGCTCTGCTGCAACACAGCAGGGAGGACAGACAGGACAAGGGGATACTGCTTGGGTGGTTTCATCCTCCAGCACCAACAGAAGCACCAGGCACAAAGCCAGGAGCAATTTCACAGGCTTCCATTGCATTAAATTTATGCTTGTAAACTTCTTCCCTTGCTGCCAGTTCAGATAGTCTGCCCAAAGCCTGCCTTATCGCCACGTAAATTTGGGGTGGTGTCAGAAGCAGGGAGCAATACTGCAAAACTGACAGTGTCTAATGGCTGATGTAGTGATGGGAGGAGATGCCCCAGAAACCAGACCTGTCCCAGCTCTGCCCCACCACCCTGACTCACCAGTCCTTCCAGACTTTTCACATGGCCACCAAGGCATTGCCATAGCAGATGCCTAGCCATAGAAGGGCTAGGCTTGCCCCTCAGCCATCCAAAAAACAGCCACACTCACAAGGGCCATGCACTCCTGCTGCTCAGAGAAGCACCATCTCCAGGAGCAGGAGATGCAGGAATGATGCTGCAGCAAACCTCTGGGGGAGCTTTTTGCTCTAAATTGGAAGTCCCAAGGGATGCACAAGAGAAATGCATTATGGGGATGAGGGAATAGGGAATATTAAAATACTCCAGGGAAAGTATGCACACTAAAAGCTGAGCATGTAAGTAGCCTTTTCAACAGGGTGTTTGCTAGAGACAGCTAAGAGATTCAGATCTTAGGAAGAAATTCTTTACTTAGAGGGTAATGAGGCACTGGAACACATTGCCCAGAGAAGTTGTGGCCTCATCCCTGGAAGAGTTGAAGGCCAGGTTGGATAGGGCCCTGAGTAAGCTGATCTGATGCGTGGCATCCCTGCCCATGGTGGAAGGGGTTGGAATTAGATGATCTTCAGGACCCTTCCAACCAAAATCATTCTATGATTCTATGATCTCAGTGAGACCAAGCTGCACAGGACCCTGGTGGCTTCCCACATTCTGGAAGGGGATTTGGTGATCCTGGTGATAGCCTGGTGTCATGCAAGGGGCCAACTGCTCAGCCTCAGTGCAGGTGAGTTTGGTCTGCATTGGCAGGAGCCAGGCTGGGCAGGCTGGAGCAGTGGCCCTGGTTCCAGCAGCAGGGCAAGGGAAAAGCTGCAGGATGGTCCTGTGTCAACTCCACTCCCCTCATCCTCTCCCCCCCCCATATCCCTGACAGTCACACTCCTGGACAGAAAAGGAGTGCTGAACTATCCTGGCACCATGAGCCCCCACAGGGCTGGGTGCCACAAAGCCTACCCAGAAAAATAAAATCCTAGCCCCAAAATCAACCCTGCTCAGGAGAGCATGTGAGACATGGCTTTCAGGAAAGAAGGGGAAAGAGATCCAAAACCATTACAGTAAAATTGCAAACGCGTTGCACCCAGCCACGCTCTGCAGCTACCTTTGCTCCCCGCATCCCTGCATATGCTGGACCAGGTGCCACTGGTTTTTCGGTCAAAAATACAACCATTCAGGGGCTGGGAAATGAGAGGACTAGATGCACGCTATAAACACTCCAGTTGCAGAAATAAGATATCACGGCTTGTAGACAAAGATCAGCCACTAAGCACAAGGACCGAGGGGGCTCCGGAAGGAGGAACAGCGCCGAGTCTCCTCCGCAGGGTGACCGCGGCTGTGTCCGAAGGCAGGCCCAGCTGACCACGGTCCTGTGCAATGCCGGCTGGGAAATGCAGTCTGCCCCGGGCACGACGCCAGCCGGCTGGCTGCCTACAAATCCCAGCAGGCCGGGGAGCGGAGCTGCACCCCGTCCCGGCTCCTGCCTGCTTCCTGCAGCGCGGGCAGGGGGAAATATAAACAGCAGCGCCCTGGGCAGGGTGGGGATGCTGCCGCTGGACAGGCTGTGCCGGGGAGCAGAGGCAGCGCTCGGGGTGAGTTTGGCCTTTCCTCTCTAGCAGAACCCTGTCTGTGTGCAGGGGGTAACATCTGCTCCCTGCCAGGCAGCCGTAAGAAGAGCTGCGGGGACCAGCAGCACCCGCCTGGAATGTTTTCCTGGGGTCTTGCAGCGAGGCGTGTGGCGGTGCAGATCCATGTGTCTGTACGCGAACAGCACTGCGGGTTATTGGGGCAGGGAGATGGAAAAGAGAAGTCGGGCTTGGTTTGCAGTGCTTGGAAGAGCGAAGCAGAAATTAGAGGTGGGTTCTTTCACCAGGAAGGGCTGCTCAGCTCCATTGCCTCCTTGCATTTAATTTTGACTTTCAGAGAATACTTGGCTGAGATTATGTCAGAGGAAAGCTTCTGCCTGCGCAGCTGGGCTGGTGTTTGCCACCCTCTCTGGGAGGAGACCTCTTCCCAGCATGGGGCATGTGGTGGAGGAAGCAGAGGGATGCTCAGCATCTCCTGGCTTTCCAGACAGCCTTAGCTGGGGGAGTAACCCTGCTGCAGGACCTTGTACTCCTCAGGCAGTCGGGGTGTGCACATGCAAGCACTGAGCCCTCCATGGCAAGGCTGTGGCTCTCATGGCTGGCATCAGCCAAATGTGTTGCCTATGGCCAGCCCAGGCAACATTTTGCAGTCCCTGAACAATCAACATTAATTAAATAAAACTGAGGCAAAAGGTTTTATCTCTCTGTGGAGACCCTTGTTTGTCCTTTACACTGCATGTTGGCTTTGCTCTTTGCTTGCACAGCCCCCAGTGCAGCAATCAGGTAGGGCCCGACTGGCTGACAGGGCTGTGGAGGGGCAGACCAACCCCACCGCAGTGGTCTCAGCCTTTATGCAAGCCCTCACCACACACTTCTACTTACTCTGGCCTTTTACAGCTGCACAGAAGCTGCTGATGCAGTGAACCCTTTCATTTGTAGATACAAATTCACTATTCAAGCAAAAGTGGCAAAAAGGGCAACAAGGATGTGAACTAGAAACCTGCCTATACGATCTAACCTATTTTGGCTTTTAAAGACAGTCTTATTTTGCTTGGTGAAGAGCTCCACAGCAACTTTCAACAGTTCCACACAGAGAATTATTCTCTTTGGGAAAAATGAAAGTAAAAATAAAGCAGTGATCTCTGTTTGAAAAGCCACTTTAACATCACATTTAATTGGAACTATTAGAACAGTTTTTCTTGGAGCAAAGATGCTGTCAGCAGAAACAGGTTCATTTGGGCTGCTGTACTTGGTGTGTAGGATGTTTCCTGTCTCCTTGCCACTCCTCCCCCTCTCTACATTGACTATAGATTGACTATATTATAATCTGTCAGTTTAATATTATATTTTCTCTTAAAGGCTGAGAGTTGAAGATGGCAGAGCCGGAAAGCACAGTCATAAACACCAATGTAGAACAGGTAAATGTTTTGTTCATTACAAAACACACATCCTGTATTTCCAAACCAAGTTTTGAAATGCCACCACAGAAGAGAACAAACTACAGCCCAGAACTCTGGTGATCTGAATGCTGGTGCCTGGGTTTCAGCAGAAGTGGCTGTTCCAGGGCTGCCGGGCACCTGGTCCCAGTGAAATCCATGTGATTTCCAGTTGCATGGGCTGGGCAGATACATTTACTCACACTTAAATTTTGGAGCAGCCAATGAGAAAGTAGCAGCTTCTCTACATACACACTTTTTTCAACTGTCCAGAACAGACACAAATGAAGGGTAATACTACCAGTATCTGCAGAGAAAGTGTGCAAAAAAAGATAACTGTGGCTGTTCTGTGCCCACAAAAAAGAAAATTATGAAGCAATCCCCTCTGTGTGAGCTGTCCTTGGAGCATGTGGTACTTATCAGATAGATTAGGGTTTCACAACCGCCAACCCCATCCTTGGTGGCCTGAAGATGAAGAGTGGGTGTGGTACCTTTGGCATGAGGAACCGTGACACAGGGGCGACACCTCCAGCACCCAACCCTACCAGTCTGGTTGGTGCCCCATGCTCACCCCACCTCCACGAGCTCCTTCTCTGCTGTCCCCTGACACCTCTTTCCTCCCTGTCCTGCAGAAAGACCCCACCACAGCCCTGGTCATTGCTGTGACCACTAGAGCCATCTTCAACCTGGAGGAGGAGCACAAGCTGTACCTGGAGAAGGGCAAGGAGGAGTACACAAGGCACCAGCAGGCCAACCAGGACAAGCTCCTGCCACCAGGCACAGCCTTTGCCTTCATCCAGGTGAGCCCCACACCTGGCTAGGGGCACATGCAGGATGGGGTGGAAGCTCAGCTTTCCCAGCTTTAAGTCTCAGCTCCCATCACGGGGTGTAGTTATGCCTGTCCTGATCTCTTGGCCTCATTGCAGGGCATTGAGACCCATGCTCCTGACCAGTCCATCTCCCCTGCAGCTTTTCGAGGATGGTTGCTCTGTCTGGCTCTCCATAACATGCCAGCCTTGCCACAGCTGACAGATGCAGCACAAACCACTTACGTTAACTGCAAAAGAGCCCCTGCAAAGGTACTGCAGTCATGCCCTCTTTAAGAAAGTCCCATCTCCTCGCAGGCAGTGCAGTATGTTAACAAGAAGATCCTGGAGAGCAACCCAGCAGAGAGGGACCTCTTTGACATCCTGGTGCTCTCCAACAACAGCCCAGAGAGCGGCGTGCGCATCATCAACAGCGCCAAGCACTACGGTAAGGGGGACCCATCCCTGGCCATGCCTGATTCCCCTGGAGGCTGCAGGGCAGATCAGGCACCACAGTGGATCATCAGTGGCAAACACACAGACAGGGGATGCGAGGGGAAGGGGAGAAGGGGGTTCTCTTGGAGCCCAGCTCCCTTCAGCCATATCTTTCACACCAGCAAGTCTGGCAGCATTTTGCACATCCTGGGCATGTTCAGGCAGATACTGAAAATAAAAAAAAGTTGTTTAAAAAAACCACCCTAAATCCCAGAGTGCTGTCAGGAGGAATGCTCATTTAAGGGAGGGATGGAGGGAATATTTAAATGCACTCTGCAGTTTTATAGGAGCAACAACAGGTCAAGAAGGTGTGCAACAAGAACACAGGCAGGTTCCCCAACACCACTGGGAAATTCATTGCCCTGAGCTCTTGCAGCAAAGCACACCAAGACCCGGGGAGGGAGTGAGGGGCTGTGAGGAGGATGTTGCTCCATAATACTTCACTCACATCCCTTGTCCTCAAGGCCTGGAGATCTCCAAGTTCTGCTTCGTCAGTGACGAGGACTCCACACAGTACCTGAAGTCCCACGGTGTCAAGCTGTTCCTGTCAGCTGACAGGACAGATGTCTGCAACGCCCTCCGGAGAGGTGTGTTCCCCCTTCTTTCCCACGTGCCCAAACCCACCACACTTTTTCCATGCAGCTCAGTACCTAGAGACAACACCAGAGCCTTTGATTTCACAGGGACAAGGGGTGAATGCCACATTGATTACCAGTACAGTCCTGAACAGTTCAATCTCCTCTTCTGTCCTTACCAGTAGCCTGCAAATACACCAGGCTTGCTCAGATGCCCTCACAAGTCACTGAGTACATTATGCATTATTCTGGACACAGCTCTGCCATGGGCTGGTCATTCCCTGCCTGACATTTAAGCCTTTCTAACCAAAGATGCAATTCCATTCATCAATGAGAGTTATCAGTGATTCCCAGGACTTTGTGAGGATGTCACAGAAATCTGCTGTCTTGGTAAATGCAGAGTTACTATGTAGTTAGTGACAGATGTCAGTGCATGCCTAACCTCAATCAGAGGGAGTGCAGTCTCCCCAACTCCTCTAATGGGGTTAATCACTTTATTAATTCACTTGGGTATGAGCACATCAGCTGGCCACTGTCCTTCAAGGTCAGGAGCAAGCCCTCTGCAGCCTGGACTTTCCTTCACTACACAGCACATTCCTGCAACCTCCTGGAGAGAATCATTGCCCTGACAAGTGTCTCCCATCTGGGAGCCTGGGTCCACATACAAGGGTGGGCAGGGAGCAGCTTGTAGGAAGAGACTGTAATTAAGCCAATTACAGCAATCAATGGAGATGCCAGCCTGTATTATTCACACCACAGAGTGCTAAATCTGGGCATTAAAGATTGAGGCTTGGCAGGGTGAGCAAGCACCAGGAGGAGGGCTGCTCATGCCTTGACAACCACCCACCATCTCTTACCACACTTCAGTATCTACCCAGACCTCGGTTTCTGCTCAGCAGCACTTTCTCAGGGGATAACACAGCCATGGAAAGGCTGGGCTGACTCCCCTAGAAAGCTCCCTGACTTGGAGGCCCTGGCATGGTGATGTCAGCAGATGCATGGGGAGCAGCTGGCCATGCATGAGCTGCCCCAGGGAGGAGTGTCCCTCCTGACCCCACCTTGCTCTGTCTCACAGGGGTCTCAGCAGCGCTCGTCTTCCAGCAAGAGGTGCAGGCCCCCAGCACTCCACTCCGCGTGGTGTTTGACGGGGATGCCGTGCTCTTCTCCGATGAGACTGACCAGATCTTCCAGGAGCAGGGCCTGGAGGGGGCAGTGCAGTACGAGCGGGCCATGGAAGCCATCCCCATAGGAGAGGTGAGCATGCCAACTCACTTCCATGGGCACCCACAGGCTCTGCCGTCTCTCCTGCTAGGGCTCTGGCAGGAGCAGTCAAAAAAGCAGAAATCCTTACAGATGCCCTATGCATCCACTAGTATACTCATCCTATACTCTATCCCTAGTGTGGGCCTGATCTGGAGCCTCACTGGAAATGGATCTGTTACCTCCTATAAAGTAAGCCCTAAATATTTAGGATTGTGGCTAATCCCAACACCACCTTTCATAGGCTGTAACTTCTTGCTGTCCAAATCCCTGCAGGACTCAGATCCAGAGGCACTGCTTGCTGGGATGTACCTTGCTGGTCACTTTGGGATTAGGATGAGCACCACAAGGCTCACTTTCCTCCCAGGGACCACAGTGCACAGCCCCAGTCCCAGCATTGCCTGGTCCTGCAGCTCAGAGGCATTGTGTGCTCTGCAGAGCCCTGAGAAAGTCTGGAAGAGGAAGTGGCTTGTACGGGCAGAGTAGGGGTTTCCTTATTTCCCACACACTCCCAACTGTCTTGCTGTGCTTCCAGGGTCCCCTGAAGGCTTTTGCCATGCACCTCGGGAAGATGCGTAAGAAGTTTGGCCAGGAAGGATCCCCCATCCGCACCTATCTGGTGACAGCCCGCAGTGGCCGGGACATGGGCATCCGAGCCATCAAGACTCTCCGGGAATGGGGTCTGCCCATTGATGAGGCTTTCTTCATGGATGGGGCTCCCAAGGGCCCCATCCTCGCCCAGATCCAGCCTCACATTTTCTTTGATGATGGGCTTCATAACATCCAAGGGGCTCAAAATGTAGGGGTACCCTCTGCCTGGGTCCCCTCCTGCTGCTGATGGGCTGCAGGGCAGCAGTCCTCTCTCCCAGCAACTCAGGGGGCTGGGTCAGTTGGAGGCAGAACTTCTGGTGGAGAAGGGAAGATCTCCTAACACGCAGCAAGCAAATCTCAGGGAAGGGGGATGAGAGCATGGACTCCCATGCAAAGCTTGATGCGTGTATCTGCTCCTGAAAAGAGGTCCTCCACGTCTTAGGAAAAAGGCAAAAGACACAACTGCTCCAGGATGAGAGGACACCTTTTCTGTGACACTGAGGACTACACCTACCTACCGTGTAGGACCTGGGGACTTTTCTCAAAGAAATAAGTGAAGCTAATGCCACACACACCAGCTGAAGGAAGCAAGAAAAAAATGCTAGTTTTGGCTGTGCTCAGACAATCTGCAAGATAAAGCAACACAGGAAGGACATCAGCCTGTTGAGCTGAGTCCAGAGGAGACCAACCAAGATGATTAAAGGGATAGAGCACCTCTCCTGTGAGGAAGGGCTGAGAGAATTGGGATTGTTCGGCCTGGAAAAGAGAAGGCATCAGGGTGACCTAACTGCAGCCTTCCAGGACCTGAAGGGAGCCTACAGGAAAGATGCAGAGCATGTAGTGACAGGACAAGGGGGAATGGCTTGAAACTGAACAAAGGCAGGTTTAGATCAGATATTAGGAAGAAATTCTGTACCGTGAGGGTGATGAGGCACTGGAATAGGTTGCCCAGGGAAGCTGTGGATGCCCCATCCCTGGGAGTGTTAAAGGTCAGGTTAGATGGAGCTCTGAGTAACCTGGTCTAGTGAAAGGTGTCCCTGCTCACACCAGGGTGGCTGGAACTGGATGATCTTTGAGGTCTCTTCCAACTCAAACAATTACATGATTCTATTATTTATTCCCAGGATCTTTGTCTAAAGGGAGCCCTCAAGACCCTGGCTCACCAGACACACTCAGCTTGGTTTCCTGTGGAGACTGTTGTGCTAGTGAGTGCTTCAGGCAGCTCCAGCTGAACTCAGAAGAGGGAGAAGGACTTCGAAACTGTAAAGGACCTACAAATATTTTAGAAATGGGTGAATGGGTTGAAGAAGGAAAGCCTAAGCTCTTCCTCCTCACAATAGCACAAGACAGCTTTCCTTAGGCATGCACACTGCTCACAGAGTGCTTTTAGGAGACAGACCTGTAGGACACCCAGCTCCTGGAGCTGCAAGACAGGGACAAAGCTACAACCCAGCGCTGAGGTCCATCCAGGAGACGGAACAGCTCCAGTGTCCCACCAGGAGAGGGCACTGGAGATGGGCTGCCTGCAGCGCAAGCCGTGGGAAAGGCAGGGCTGCAGACCAGCACTGCAGGGGCTGGCACAGGACTGGGTACTGCAGCCAACTTTAAAGGGATCTCGAGGGCTGTGGGTGGAGGGCATGGGTGGGGGTCTCAGGAGCAACTGCCCCTTGCTCATGGGGTATGTGGGTGTGCTTGGTCCCTGACATCGCACCACACCCCAAACAGGGATGCCTCTCCTTAGGCAGTTTGGACTCAGTTCTTAATTTTCCTGGGGAACAAGGAACCTGCAAGGTTCACCTGCAGGTTTCTTTCCCCAGGGCTGGATGTGAGTTGCCACTAGAGGCCACGGTGCTGCCGGGGGACATGGCACCTCAAATCCCGGCCGGCTGTCCAGAAACGCCTCATAAAAAAACACGAACTGGCTGCTCAGGTGGCAGCGGGATTATGGATGAGGAAATAAAGATGATGCTGTCTTAGTTTGTTTTAAGCTCAGTGTAATCAGAAAATAATAATTTTAAAAGGCTTCACAAGTGTTGCTCTCACCAAAGCTTTTTCCCCCCCAATAAATAAATAAACAAGCATCCCAGTGTGAGTGCTTGTTGCTCATGCCTGTGTCTAGCAGCATGGGAGGAAGGGTGGGATAAGTCAGTGCTCTTTTACACACATTCATTTATTTATCAGGTGTCTGGCATGTTCATCAAAATGGCATAAATACACAAGAAACCTTCAGTGGTCTTGGGATTAGGCCCCTGAATGTCATCTTGTATCTGTCTCCAAGCTCACTCCTGCTACCTTGGGCATGGGGACTCTGCACTTCTTGCTTCAGCTGCTGGCCCTGACATGCCACTGGCAGAGGTCCCTTTCCTGCCATCGTGGCCACAGTGTGGGTCCAAACTCGGGGCTGCTAGGGCAGGGCAGGAATGCCCATGTGCACAGATTTAATAGGAAGCCACCTCCAAAGAAGCAAAGCCTGGCAGGGCCTTGGCACCAGCCATTTGGCCCCTGGCCCTTTTGCTCAGTGCAGATGCTGAAATTAGATGTTTCGAGGTAGCAACATCAACAACATCAGCCACTCATCATTCGCTAATAATGCTAAGCAGCCGTCAGCTGAGCAAACATTAATTACGGGATGCTCTAAACACGCTCAGTAAGCAGGTGCAGATATTCGTCCCACTTTTGTGCAGGTCAGATACCAGCAGGCTCAGTGCAGTGAGCCAAGCCCCCAACTCCAGCCCTGCCTGCCACACACAGCCGGCTGCTTCCATGGCAGCTGGTGCTGGGGACACAGACCCAGTGCTGGAGATGATGGCAGTCCTGGGCATCTTCCTCCACCATCACCCTGACCCATGGCATTTGCTGATGCCTGGATGGGGCTAGCAGGAACTTGGTCACCGCCTTGGGTGAGAGGAAATTAGCTGACTCAAGGGTGGTGGGGACAGGCCCACGTGAGCCGGTGCTATGTGTGGGATGCTGAGGCAGAGGGAAAGCACCACATGCCTTCCTCCAGCACTGTCAGCACAGTGGGGCATGACAGGGCAAAACATCCACAAAATAGGAAAAAAGGAAGGAAACTCGGGGCTTGTGGGATTGCATCATATAGGGCCAAGTACAGCTGCTTCGAGCCATAGTTCAGTCTTGTCGCATCAAAACTGCCTTTATTGCCCTGCTCCAATGATGTGCCATCAAAAACACCCTCTGTCAAGGACTGCTGCAGCCTCATGCCCTGCTGCAAGGACAAACTTCCTGTTTCTGTCTTAGAGGCATCTGTAATAAGTTAATTTATGCTTGAGATGCTCCTCAGGTTTTGGCTTTCTGAGCCATCTTAAGCTCCCTCCTTCAAGGGATTGCTGATGTGCCAGGGTCTCATGCTGCTGCTGCAAACTGAGGACGGTTTAGCTGCTGGGGCTGATCATGGCATGGTTCTCTGATGTCCATTTCAGGTTTTGGTGGCCAGGGCAAGGCAGGAGCAGAGCACACTGCTGTGTCACCACCACGTATAGGCTCCCTTTGAGCCCTGCTGGGTTTCATACCTTTCCACTCCAGGAAATGAAGTGCAAAGGGGGCTCTGAGGACCTGCACTTCATTCTGACCATTGTTTTCCAACAACCCTCCATGAACCCAGCCAAAGCTTCCTGGTGTCTGAGTTTCCATCTGAGACACCCTCCTGGTCCAGAAAAAGAAGTGGGCCCCTACTCTTCTCAGCCACAGACAGGCCAGCTGCCTCCTCTGCAGGGCCAAGTTCTGCCAGCAATGCCAAACAAGTGGCCCTTGTTTCAGGGTGGGGCGCGTGACCCCAGAGATCAGAGGCTGCAGCTGGTTGGCCTCGAGGAGCTGTGGGAGAGACCTTTGCCCAGAACCATGCCCTTAATCCCTCGCTCACTGCACCAGTCAATTTAGGGTTGCAATGCTAAAAACAAAACAACTCAGTGCTAAGCAAGAGAAAGAGTTTTATGAAATGGTGGTACTGCAGGGAGGGAAGATTGGTGGGCAATCTTTATCTGCAAATAGAGATCTGCAGTGGCAGTGTCTGAGCTGTTCAGCTTCATTGACTCCTGGCTGCAGAGGGAGAGGATGCTAGAGGCTGCAGGACCTGGGCACAGCTGCAGTGTCTGGCAAGGATGCTCCCACACCTCCCTAACCTACAATCACCTTTGGTCATGAGCACTGAGCAAGGCATCTTTACATTTTTGACCATAATCCTAACCCTAAGTCACCCTGGTGGCAGCGTACCTTGAGAAACACTCAGGAGTTCTCAGCCCGAGAGGCCGAGACACCACGTCCCACGCTGCAAAAAATTATTAACAGGCTGTTCTGCATGTAGAAAGTCAGAGAGAGGGCGTGCAAAGCCAAAGACTGTGTTTGCCAACGTGCTTAAAACTGGTTTCAAGATCTTAACCCCAGGCAGTCACACTGAAAATAGTGGTTGTGGTAGCAAGTAAAGATGGAGCTTAGCAGAAAGGTGACAATAAAATAGAATTCAGAGCCTTTGTGGAAATATTGACACAGCAGAAACTGCCCCAGGAGGTCCAGACTAACTCACCAAATCACCAGTGAGAGCTGATTCCTCCCACTCCAAGAAAACACATTGCAACTTTTAAGTTGATCTATGGGTTGCAATGGGGTGTTGACCTCATCTTTCTGAGCCCACAGTCATCTCAGGATCAGAAGTGTCAATTGCTTCAGTGTTTTTTTACATGCAAGAGACATAATTGTACAAATGATGGTCGTCTTAGGGCAGCTTCTGCTGCAAACTAAAGGAAATAATTAAATGACATCTAGTGCTGGCAAAGGAGATTAAATGTCTGCTTGGATGTGGCTGGAGGCACTTCTCTGCATCATGATGGAAAGCCCACCAGCATGCCAATACTCCCCATCCCAAGCCAGGCTTACATGGGGGACAGAAGCAGGAATTGCTCAAGGTGGTGACAAGGTGAGTTGGGTCCCCGTGTTCCCCATCACATCCTGGCGTGGGTGGGGATGAATCAGTACCATCATTGTCACTTACCACCCCATCCCGTCAGCCACGGGTCACGCTGCCTTGCTGCCAGCATCTGCCAAGACTGTTGTTGACTGTCCCTGGCAATTTCAGCCTGCTGCAAAATACCTCAGGTGAGGCAAACAACATGAGATCCCTGCCCTGAGGAGCAGACAGGGCCAGCAGCCGGGGAGAGACAGGTCCCTCCTCCCCAAGGTGGGTGCCAGGTGTGTCACTAGCTGTGGGGGAGGATGGCCCAGGGGATGACGAAGAACATCCAATGCCGAGCAGGGTCAGGAACGGACAGGTGGTGTGGGGGTGGCAAGGATTTGGGCAGGCCCATGAAGTGAGTGGGACACAGGGATAGGGCAATGTCAAACTTGGCAGCAGCCCACCGAGGCAAGGTAGTGGAGGCACCAGAGCAGCTCAGAAACTTAGAGACCATAATTATATTTCACTTATTAAAACCTTTCTGGGTTTTGTTTTTAAATAGCTAGGGACAAGATGGAAGAGCAAGATGTGATGAAAACACTACATGTTTGAAGGCTGTTGCAAATGATGAGGATGGAGCCATGCTCAGGGCTCCTGCCTGTTATGACATCCAGTTGTATCACATGGCCACCAGTGAGCCACCCTCACTTGCCGGCAGGATCACTGTTTGCAATGTGAGGGACACCAAGGGAAAAAATACCACCCAGCCTTGGCCTTTTGTGACTCCACTTAGCATTTCCCCAAGGTCACTGCAGCTCATGATGGCAGCCAGAACATGTTTAAGCAGGCTGCTGGCTGGCTGTGCCTCCAAACCAGCCCCAGCCAGCCAGAATGAATGGACTGGGGATTGCCACCATCCATGATGCCAAGGACACCTTCCCCAGTGCCCACAGCACTGGGACACAATGGCCAGGGCCTGCATGAGTCACTTTGTTGTGCTTAGTGCAACCCCTCCTTTGCTCCCAGGTTTCCCACCACCCGGAGCTGCTACTAAATCACCTTTTAGTCTTGCTTTTGTGGGTGTTACCCTGAAAAAGGGTGTAGTTTGGGACGTGCCAGTGCCACTGCAAAACGCACCCTCACCTTGTGAATTGTATATCAGTTTAGGAAACGGTGTAGGGAGTGGGCGAAGTCCTGGCACTGTGCCGGGAAAAAGTTACCACTGCTTCACTCAGGATCTCAGGGATGGTGAATCAGGCTCTGCTAATGAGCTGCATCCAGCACCTTCACACCGGCACCAGCACTAGCAGAGGCAGAGCATTTGAAACCAGACTTGCCCAGGCTTGTGCACCCCTAGGCTCTGCTCAGCTCAGATGGGAGAATAGTTTTTCTCTTTTAGCAACGAGCTTCAAAATCAGAAATGCGTTTTCTGGAATTTGAAGATGCCCTCTAAAAATCCCATGAACACTTGAGTAAAAAAATAATCTGCATCTCTGAGCTGAAGCTTTCCTTGCCATGTAGGTCATTGCAGTTCATGACATTAGTACTGCTGTGATAAATAAATTTAGGGAAAAAACACTGAGAAAAGGGTGAAGGCAAACACACTGCCATGTGTATGGACAAAAAGGCCACTGTAGCAACCCTGGCAGAGGTCTGCCAAACTGCAAATGAGAGACCTGCTAGAGCCCCTCAAAAATAAGGCATTTGAAACTGAACGTGAGCCAGTGTGCCCCGGTGGCCAAGGAAACTGTGACATCCTGGCCTGTATCAAAAATAGTATGGCCAGCAGGGCTAGGGCAGTGATTGTCCCTCTGTACTGGGTGCTGATGAGGCTGCACCTCGGAGTCCTGTGTCCAGTTCTGGGCCCCTCACTGCAAGAAAGTCATTGAGGTGCTGGAGCACATCCAGGGAAGGGCAACAGAGCTGGTGAAGGGTCTGGAGCACAAGTCCTATGAGGAGAGGCTGAGGGAGCTGGGGGTGTTTAGCCTGGAGAAAAGGAGGATCAGGAGAGACATCATCACCCTCTACAACTGCCTGAAGGGGGACTGGAGTGAGGTGGAGGCTTGTTTTCCCAGGTAACAGATTACAGGGTGAGAGAAAATGGCCTCAAAGTTGTGCCAGGGGAGCTTTAGACCGGATATTGGAAAAATGTATTCCCTGACAAGGTGATCAGGCATTGGAACAGACTGGCCAGGAAAATGATGGAATTACCATTGCTGAAGGCATTTAAAGGCCATGCAAATGTGGCACTTAGGGACATGGTTTAGTGATGGACTTGGCAGTGCTGGGTTAATGGTTGGACTTGATGGTCTTGCAGGTCTTTTCCAACCTAAAGGTTCTGTGTTTATAAACTAAGCTGGATCAGGTCTCTACCTGTGTGGCAAAGGGCAGATGGGACAGCCAGGTGTCACTTGCAGAGGAGACCCCAATCTCCCAGAGACGGAATGCTCTTCCCAACTGGAGCTATTGAAGCTGAGTCATTTGACCCCACCTTGGGAATCCTCTCAAGCAGGCACAGAGGTTGCAAAAGCATGGCTGGGCCCCAGGGGTGTGTCACCCCACACCCACAGCTCTGGCTGCAGGGGACAATGTGCTGGTTCACCCCTTGGAGCCACAGGGGATACAGCAGGCTAGGGACACAGAACAGCAAGGAAAGGGGTTCATCCACTGTGACAAAAATAGGAGTGAGAAGGGATAGATGCCTCCAGTGTGTCTCACATGTTCTCCAGATGCCTCAGCCATCGCACTCCCTGTTTGCTCCACAAACAAGGAAAAATGTGTAAAAACCCCTTAGCCCAGGCTCGTGCCACTCTATTTTTTTAAGACAATATGGTGCAACTCTCATGGTCCCAGCCTATAAATACCCAGACATGCTCCCAGCTCCTGGTTAAACATACCCACTGTACCTTTCAAGGCTTTAACATCAAGGCAAACATTCCACAGAGGTGTTGAGGGAGCCTGAATGGAGAAATCCTGTCTCCCTTCTGGAGCCGCTGGCCCCCCAGCATGCAGGCACTGCAATGTCAACTCTAAAACTACTGGTGGCAAGGGACAGAGACAGATTAAAATCTCAGGGGATAAGACCCCCAGTCTCTTCCCATCCTGCAAGCACCCAGGAGAGGATCACTACTGGGACATTCCCTGACACAGCGCCATTCTCCCTTTTTCCCAATAAACCACTGGAAACATGGGACATATAAGTCACTTAAAACAGCTCTAAAAGCAGCAACCCTCTTGCAGTGGTATGAGAGCAGTCCCAGATGAAGATACAAGCCTTGCTACCATGAAGCTCAAGCAAAGGCTCACTCATAACAGCAAAGCTTGTCTTTAATCTCTTGGAATCAAAAAAACCCCAGACACAGCCTGGGTCCAGAGTTCTTTACTCTGCTGAAGCACTTTGCTGTGCACAGTGTGATGGTACGTGACTAGTACAGCATGCTGTACTCATCGGCCCATCCCTGCACACTGGAGCCCACTCCATAGCCACGGGATTCTAGCAGAGACTGGTCAGACTGGAAACGCTCGAGGAGCTACCATAGGTGCCCCAGCCTGGGGCCCAAAGTGCAGGTTGCCTGGCCAGTTACAGTTTCCCAGCCACTTCAAAGAGAAGGGAGGAGGGCTGGTACTTCACTTGCTCTGCTACAGGCTCCAGGAAAGCCTGTAAGGGACGTAGGGAGGCCTGGGTCTGGCGTCAGGACTGTCCTTGTTGTCTGCAAAGCACTTTTATAAAGGGGTTTAGAGTCATTTGGGAGGGTGGGTTTGCTTGGATGGGGCCACGTTTGGGTTGGTTTATGTCTGACCCACTCCTGCCCATGAGCATTCAGGGGGCCGAGAGGAGGAGATTCGTGAGCTGGAGCCCCGCAGCAGCAGCTGCAGCAGCAGCAGCAGCAGCGATGCCTCTGGGCTCAGGCTACCGGTGCTGTGGACCCACTATGCCTTGGCCCCTTGCCTGAATGAGCCACACACGATTTTGCTGAGTCACGCAGTGCCTCGGGGCCGGGAGGGAAATGGGTTTTGCTGACTCATGGTCAGTGGCACTCAGCTTGACCACACACCCGCAGGGGCAGGAGGGAAGCAGGTGCTGGCCAAAGTAACGGGACCCACCAGGTTCAGCCAATGCCTCCAGAGTCCAATCCAATTGCTCCAGAAAACCTCATCCCAATGGCAGCTGTGTCTCACAGGAAGGCAGCGGGTTTCCTGAAGCCCCTCAGCTTGACCAAGATGTGGCAATTTGGAGAGCTCGTGGGACAAGATACACCCTGGGGCAGAAACGCCCTCTAAAAATACTTGGGATGGATCACAGTTAGGAGGGTAGATGGACCCAGGGCAGCAGGATCCTGTGCAAGGCCATGGGAGGATGGAAGAGGCTTAGGGACAGAGTGTGGGAAGATGGTGGAAGTGAGGTTTCAGTGACATGACACAGCAATTTTACAGAAGTTGCATGAACACGAATGTGACGGGAGAGGGACAGGAACTAAGCTAGGGGCCCCACACTCCAGCAGGGCCCAGCTCGACCCACAGGCTGTTACTTTCCCATCCCCACGACTGGGCACAAGCAGGAGCAGAAAACAAGCCCCCCCAGACCTCAGGACTTGGAAGGGAAAATGTCTGTAAATCCGATTTAATTTTCATTGTTTTTCCAGCAGGTCTCGTGGCTCTGTAGGAGCTCTGTGGGGCAAACTGAGCAGAGATTAGCTGTGGCCTCCGGAGCTGGAGTGGCGTGACACCTCTGAATGCTGTTACGACACTCTGGTGGTGGCGAAGACCCTATCCCGGTACTCCTCGATGCTCAGTCTGCATTTTGAGGAAGGGGCAGATCTCAGGGACTGCTGGTGGCCGGTGCCCCCCAGGCTCTGCCCTGCACCAGCATCATTCTCGATGGCTGCAGGTGGCCTAGTACCACCACAGTGCATTTTGAGGGGTGGCAGATATGGCTTGGCATCCCGCCCAGGCCCCCCACCATGCCTCCCAAAAAAAGCTGTGGCCTAGAATATGCCCATCCTTCCCAGAAACGCCCAGCTCGGATGGATTGGAGGGATGAGTCCCCCAAACTGGATGTGTCCTGGGGCCAGGCAGAAACACGGGGCTGGGAGGGGGTGCACAATGAAAACTCCGCGGTGACAGCGGCTGGGTGGCCGAGGTCCGTGAGCAGTCGAGCCCTGCGAGGAACTCGGGGTCTGCTGTCTGGGGGTGTGCCTGTGTCCTGTGTTCCCCCCGCTCCACTCCCCTGGGAATAAAAACGCCACATAACCTGGAAAGAACAAAAAAACCCCAGCCCAGCAGAAGGAAGTTAAAGCTAGTCCAGACGAGAAGGAGCACGCGCGGCCGGGCAGGAATCTCGTGACTGATTTCATGGTGTTTATTCCCCTTTCCCGGGGGCTGAGTCACGGCCC
>VXBB01007862.1:1799894-1820076 GCA_013399915.1 Illadopsis cleaveri
TTAGACCGTCAGCTGACTCCAGAAATCGGTGGAGAGGGCCCGCTCTCCCTACAAAAACACGAACGGAAAGCAGGAGCGGCGTCGCTGCCTCTCAGCGTCGAGACCTCCAGCTTCTGACCCCTCGCCACCGCCGCCAGAAGCGCCTTCGCCGCCATGGGGCCCCGCGGCCTCCTCCTGCTGCTAGCCCTGGCCGGGTCCTGCGCCGCCCTCATCATGTGAGAGGAGGGGGTTCCTCAGGGGCTGCTGAGCCCCCCGGGTTGGGGAGGACATGGGAGAAGCACCCCCGGTGCTGCTGCAGCGGTGGCCTCCGAGCTCCTCTCACAGTCCTCCGTAGGGGGTGGCTCCCCCTCCATCAAAGCAAGGAGGGGAAGGTTCGGAACACTCTCCCACCCCCATCCTGCGCATGGAGGGGCCTCACCCCAGCTTCCCCTGTACACCTGGTGACCTCTAGCAGCCCCCTAGCCTTTCCTCCTATTCTCCGGCTTTGGGAAAAACACTGAACGCAGCACGGTGGGGGGCGATCTAGCGTAGGGTGCTGGCAGGAGCCCAAACCTCACCTGCCTTGTACTGGCGCATCCCCTGGGTTGAGTGGAGCCTTGCTTGCACCCCTTCTCTAGGTATCCCTCCCCTGCACACCCCCTTTAACATATGTGTGTTTGCCGTCCCCACACAGGATCCCTCTGACCAAGTTCCCTTCCATGCGGCGGATCCTGAGTAATGCGGGCAGTGAGATCCCAGATATGAATGCTATCACCCAAGCCATCAAGTACAGGCTGGGCTTTGCCGAGGAGGGTAAGCCCACTCCGGAGATTTTGAAGAACTACATGGATGTGAGTAACTCCCCTCCTGCACACCATCCCCTGCACTGCAGCCGACCCCAGCACAGTGTTGGGCTGTCACTTGTAGGGGTACCCATCCCAGGGGGTGGTGAGATATGCCAGCCTCCCACTAGCCAGGAAGGCAAAGGAAGATGTTGATCCTCTGGGACAGATTCATGCACCCCCACGGCTTAGTGAGTGACTGGGTGCCAAAAGGTGCTTCCCATCATTACTAAACTAAAAATGCTAATACTAGTAATTATAATAGCAACAAACAACCCACTGCCACCCAAGCAGGAGCTTTTCAGTTTGTGACCTATTTCCTTTCCCCTTTGTCACTAATTAACAATCATAAATAGGGGCCTGCTCATTTACAATCCTTCCTAGCGCCTTCTGACCATTTGGACTCTACTTCTGGCAAGACAGGGGCATAAAAATCATGCTCCGTGCCTTGAGGTGTTGGGGCATAAATAAGTGAGCATGAGATACTGGAAGAAGACTCAGATTGAGTTCTAGCTTGCTATGGGGCTGGGGATGCAAAACCCTTCTTCTCACTATCTTTCATCTTCTGCACTGCCTTGGGGAAAGCCACCCTCTACCTCCACTTTCTTCTCAGCAGCTTAGGGAGCAAAGGGACCTGTGTGGTGGTGGAAAGAGAAGCCAGATAAAGGACATGGAGTTTGCCCTTGCCCTGCTGCCAGACACGTGTGGGCTTTACTATTTCAGGGTTCCTTACCAGGCAGTGTAGGATATGAGCATTAACTGGCAGAATAAAGCCGAGCTCAGATATTTAGGCATTAATTCAGGATATATTCCCCCTGCTGCCCTTCCCCAGGGGCTCTTGTCACCCAACCAGCGCCATCCTGTCCTGGGAAGGGCCACCAGTGTTTCAGTTGGCAGTGTTGAAAGCCAGGACAAACGGTTGTGTCACGGTGTTGTCTCTTGCAGCCACAGCTCAGAACACTGCTCAGGGCAGCACTGTTTTCCCTTGTCACAGGGGCACCAACCCAACCTGTGGTGGCAGATAAGGGGCAACTGGGTCCCTTCCAGCCTGGCTGAAAATACTTTTGCTGCCAAAGGAATTCTTGGGACAGCCCCCACTAGCCTGCCTTGTATGCTTCCTGCCAGCCTCTGGGACCCTTCATGGGTCTATGTATGTGACAAACGAAGCCCCTGTACTGGGGGCTAATTTTCAAGCCCCAGCAATAATTACAGAACCACTGGAAGCAAGTGCTGTCTCCCCATTATGGCTAATTGCAATGTTGCAATGGATTGTTACTTAGTGAGCAAGCCTCGCAAACTAAGCGCACCGGAGGTGAACAGCTTTGATAATCCTGTTTTCTTCTCTCCCCCCACCTTAATTCAGTACACGGTGGGGTTTGGAAAGGCTACTGGCTGACTTACCTTGCAGCCTTCTCTCTAGACCCCTGAACCAGCTTCTTACCAGGCAGGACACAGCTGCCTGCCTGTTTGGGAGGACTGGGGAAAAATGAGTCCACGTGGCACCTGCCTAGCATTCTCCATTCATCCTCTCCTCTGTGGAGAGAGGGATACGTTGCCAACAATTCAGCCATTCAGGTTTCTTCCAGTCCCAGCAGAAATGTAGTCTCAGAGCAAAGGGGTATCCATCAGATACCTGTGCTATAGGGACTTCTCCCAGTCTTTCACCCTGGAGGCCTAAATCCATCTCTGGTGGTGCTTCTCATGCTCTTTGCTCCCACCACTCCTCCCATCTTCCAGCTCTGGAGACTGAGCATTTGTTTATTCCTCCCCATTCCCTCCAGAGCTCACCAGCAAGCACCAAAACCCCCAGCAACTGTACTTCCACCTGCAACGGGCAGTGCTGCTGCTCACTGCAAGGCACAGTTTCTCTGTGAACCCGCAGACAAAGCAGCTTCCCAGCCAATTTCAGCTTTTCAATAACACAGGTGTTTTGCTTGGCTTCCTTCCATCATTTTTTCTCATCCTTGTAGTGAACTGCATGCTAGCCTGCAGACCTTCCCCCTTCTCTTCTTCCCTGTCTCCCTTCCCCAAATGTCCTCCCCCACACTCACCCATCCCACTTGTCCTCAATTTATCCTTTTCACACCCACTGTAATGAGTTCTGAACACTGATGGGGAACCTCCCTTCCAGAGGGCAAAGGCTGGGAACCCATCAGTGCCAAAAACAAGAGGAAGGCAATGTCTAGATAAGAAGCTGATCCTCAATTCAACCCTAAGAGATTTTTTGTATTCCATGGGCTGCTTTTAGCCAGCTGCCTCTGCTCATGGCTCCCTTCTTCTGCTTTGCAGGCCCAGTATTACGGTGTGATCGGTATCGGAACACCCCCCCAGAATTTCACCGTGATCTTTGACACTGGCTCCTCCAACCTCTGGGTGCCATCTACGCACTGTTCCATGTTGGACATCGCCTGCAGTAAGTGTCTCGGGTGCCAGAAACTGCTAAACACCTTTTCCTTCCCTACAAAATTGCATTGCAAGAGGAGAAACTGAGGCAGCAGCGGGGAAATGATTTGCCAGAGGTTGGTGGGTTTTTTAGGGTCAGAGCTGGAAATACAATCTCAGCTTCCTGCATCCATCCTTCATTAGTCCTTTCCTGGGTTTCTTCTTTTCCAGGTAACCCCCATACAGGGCCAAACCTTCTCCAACAGTTTCAGCCCTACAGCAGGGGAGCAGCAGCATCGGTTGTGATGTTTCTCCCCAAATTATAGACCAATGCTGCTGTTATCCCATTGCGCAAGGCTGACTTTTTTTAAGCCAGCCTCTTGCCAGATCTGATACAAACTGTCCTAGTTTCTGGTTTATTGCTGCGCAGAGCATGTGTGTGCATGTTTATGGAGTTATAATTAACAAGGGCCAGGTAGGCACAATGAAATGAGAATGTCTTAGGAACTACAAGTTGTTTTTTTTTTATTCCATGGCATTCCTATGCAATAAACTTCCACAGCTGAAGATGTCAGACCTGGCTATGGCAAAATGCCATTTAAAAGCCACTGGTTGTGTTGCTTAAGCAGAGTGGAGAAACCTGTGGAGTCAATAAATACAACCATGAAAGGCATTCCACAGTGCTCACTGGGAGTAGAGTGGAAATTTAGACTTCTTGTAGACAGACCTTTTTGCATATGTGAAACAAGATTTGGGACACTAACAGGGTGGTGAGGTCCAGACCTGGTATGCCTAGGGAGTTTCTGATTGTAGCAGGGAAATTGTTTCTCAAGGCAGTGCCTCAGGAGGTGCTGGGACCAAAGGGCTTGTTTTATGAATATACAAGGAACTTAAACTCCTGCCAGACTGGAATCCAAACTGGGACCCAGACAGCTTAGCTGGGAAACTCCTTGTGTAGCGCTGTCACTTTGTGTAGGGCTCGGCTAGTTCATCCTCAGCTGCTGTCTGCACCACTCAGCAAGCAGCCATGGGACTGCACTGGCCAACTCGTGACTTGGGAGGAGTCTGGGGAAGAGGAATCTGCCTGCCCACAACACCAGGGACATCCTACAGCTCCCAACCCAGCCAAGGGGAAAAACAGCTTAGACTAGGGGAAAGCCCTTCTCCTCTGCAAATAAAGGAATATTTTGAATTCTTTCTGTACTAAAAACAATGTATGAAAAATTTTCAGCTACTCCTAGTAAAATAAACAGATAAGTTCATGAAATGAAAAAAATTTCATGCCCAGAGCAGGCTATATTTAAAGCCACCCTGGTTCTCCATGGCGTGCAGAGGGATACCTTTTGCTCTGCTGACTAACACACCACACCAGCCACATAACCTCTAGGCTTTTAATACCCAGTGGCCAAATCGGATTTAACAGCCTGAACTGGATCTGCCCACCTAATTCCCCAGGCATTGGAATGCTTTGTTAAGCAGTCTGAGCTTGGCAAACCCTGGGTTCAGGCCCACCTTCACATTATTGACTGTCCATTTGCCCAGATAAGCTGTATGGTGTGGGGTTAGGTGTAGGTATAAAGGAGCGCTAATGGTGTGTGTCCCCTTGTGTCCCCCTTGCCGACTGCAGTGGTGCACCACAAATACGACTCCTCTAAATCCAGCACCTATGTGAAGAACGGCACCAAGTTTGCCATCCACTATGGGACAGGGAGCCTTTCTGGGTTCCTCAGCCAAGATACGGTCACGGTGAGTTACAACTGCCCCTGCCCCGTGCTGCCCCAGACTGCTTTCATTAGAGTGCTCAGAGCTGTTAGATTTCAATGGGTCTCCTTTCTTGAGTGTCCTGCTCGTATAGATCATCCTTCAGTGCTGTGTTTCCAAGTCCTCTGAAATGACATGGTAATGATAACTGTTAAGGTAACAATAACCACAGCAGGCTGAGAAGAGAGAAGGTATTAAATCTGCAGGTCAGCAAGCTGGCAGTGGGGACTGCTCACATGGTGCCCCTGCAAACATGGTCTCTGGCCATCCCTCCAACCCTTTTCCTGGTGACCCCAAAAACTTACCAGCCCAAGCACAGACCAACACCACTGCACAGACTGCTGGTGGTGCCCAGCTTGTTCCTGGCCAATATCCACATATTAGTGGATGCCCACATGGGCAGCTGCCCAAACACAGACCAGAAAAGGTCTCTTTACTGCCCCATCCTGGTCTCACATCAAGAACTGGTGCTTATGCTTGTAAAGACTGGGTAACAGCCTGGGGAGAGGTTTGCCAGCAGTGTTCAGGGTGCAGCTTGAGTTAGCTGGTTGGTGGTTGCTTCACAGTTTGCTTTTCAGCAAGCAAAGGCTGAACTTTCTGTCCTGTGAAGGGCGAGTGCCTTTCATGGCTTCCTCTCAGGTACAGATGCTCAGGAGAGTTTGCCAGCTGCCAAACGTCAGGGGTGCATGTGCTCTCGGATTACTCGCTCTCCTGGCAGGGATAAGAGCATATGTTTGCTTTGCAGGGGAGGAGAAACAAAGCAAAAGTTTTGAATAAGCACATAAATCTGGAGATTTGGAGGTTTCTGTTTAGGTCCAACTGAAAATTACTGGCTTACAAATTCATCAGAATCGAAAGTGTCCAGGAGAAGCTTAAAGTGACTCTTGCAAGATGCACTCTTTAGCCCATCCTTAAAGCACGAAGATTTCAGGCTAGCCTGGAAGCATCAGCTATTGCCTCTATGCTGTATCCAAAGATGCAGGAAGGCAAACAGCAAACTTCATTGTCCTTAGAAAGTGTGAGCTTAATGCAAGGGCTGAAATGAGTCAGAAAGAAAATTGCCCTTTTTTTCTCTTTTTTTGATTTGTAATTGTCAGTCTAGTGCCTGTTTTCTAATTAGCTCTCCACTTCCCAGCAGCTCAGAGGAAGGATTTTGTGCTCAGTTTGTTCGGGAAGTGGGATGGCTCTTGTCAGACAGCACAGCTTGTAGCATTTGGTTTCTTGTCTGCACAGAAGGAAGAGAAACCTCTTGCATGGAGCTGAGCAGTGTCCCACTTGTAGTAGACAGGAACAGGGGTGACACCGAGGGTCAGGGACCTTCATCTTGGACACCAGGATGCATCCTCTGATGCACAACATGTTGCAGGCAAGCTCCCAGTCAGGTATAGTCTTGGAAGAAAGATAATAAAATAACCTTTAGGGTGACCCTCTTGGCTCCAGCCATTCTGGTGGGTGGAAGCAGCCACAGCAACCTCTGGTAGCACTGACATCTGACCAAAAGATGCTTGTTGGCAGGTAGTCCAGAGTCCCTCAGCCCTAGTTTTTTTTGGGAGAGTGATGAGCTCATGTCAAACAGCCCCTCTCATTCTGTGGAGGACCAATGCCCTGTAGCGCTGCACTCTGCAGTGCTGCTTGCTCTCCAAAGAGCAGCACGTTCAACCAGCCCTCTGCTGCTCAGGCATCTCATCTCTTTATCACAGCCCAACCTTGGGATGTCCTTCAAGGACAGCAGAGGAAACTTAGCTGGCCGTGGGGCACAAAGTCTCTCCCATGACTGCAGTGCAGATACACTGCACAGAAGATTACTTTCCTTGCCTCTCTCCCTTGTGCCTCTGCACCCCAAGCCCTTGTGCCAAGCTGTGCAAGAGAGGCCCGCACCTCTTGGTCTGCTTTGCCATCCAGTGCTTAACTGCTGGCTGAGGCCGCTAACAAGGAGGCCAGGCAGGCTGTGGAGTGCTGACACCCGTCTGCAAAGTGCTGGAGGGGTGGCCACCACATGGCCATCCACTGGTCATGATTTTTGGTTGCTCAGTGTCAGAGTGAGAGCCAGCCAAGAGACAGAGTCAAAGGATCTGTCACCTGGGAGGAGCAGTCTGATAAAGATGGTCTTGGGTTTCAGCCCTGCTGAGGACTAAGTGCAGGCAGGATCTGCTGAGAATCCATGACTGGGCAGAAATCTGCCTCCCCCTTGGGATGTGCAAGCAGAGCAATATTCAAACAATCCTGACACTCAGTGTTATCAGTCGGTTGCATTTTACTTTGTTTTAAGTAGAAGCTTCATTGAACTTTCTGAGCTGCTGAGGACCAGCAGTGCCAAGAGATGGCTTTTGTAAACCTGGAGTGCACAACTGGGGCAGGCGCTGGCGAGCGGATGTGTTGCCTTGTGCTCTTCCCCCCCACATCCTGCCCTGTGGCTTTCAGCTTTCGCAAGGCTCGATCGCCCTTTCCTACTGCAATCCTTCAATACCATTAAAGGCAGCACTGCTGTCCCAGCCTTGCACTGTCTAGCCCTGGGGGGAATATTAGTAATTTACAGGGATCGTTATCTGCCATCAGGTAGGAGAGGCCAGCTTGTCAGTCCAGCCTGGCTCACTACAGGACTGCTAGCTGCAGGCTGAGAGGCTGAAATTGTCCTAGCGTGGATGCTAAAATTGCCTGTGGTCAGCCAGAAGCTCACAAGCCTCCTGAACTGCTAGAGCCAGAAGCCAGCAGATGCATCCTGCTCCCCATCAGCAGAGCTATCCTCCTTTCTCTGATCATCTGCTTTCTGGAGATGTGCCCTTGGAAGGCGTTTCGACTTTCCAGTGGGGAATGCTTCTGATGGCTGGCAAGGGAGGTGACCTTTGAATTCTCAGTACTCGGCTTGCTATTTTTGTACTTCAGGCTCAACCTCGCTTTCTTGGCTGGGTCTTCTCCCCTTTCACGGGAGGTCTCTGCAGGCTGGTGGCTCTTCCAAGAGATTCAGCAGTATCCCGGGGATGTTTCTTATGTAGGGGAGATCACAGGGGTTGTGGGCAGAGGTGAGAGGGATTTGTGCTCCCAGCCAAGGAGGTAGGATACACAGATGACTTAGAAGATTTCCAGAGTGGGGAAGAGGTTTAAAGGCATAGCACAAGAGCTTTTCAGACTGGGAGGAAATGATGGAGTAGGTGATAGGGGAGGAGATGTAAAAGGTACAACTGGATATGGATCTTCTGTGCAAAGAGGAGGGGCTGTAGAACAGCAAGCCCAGTGCTGGGACACTGCAAAAGGCTAAAGGGATTCTCCTGCCCTTAGAAGTACACCGCGCTTTGCAGGGATTTGGGAGGTTCCACTGAGCCAGAGTTGCCAGTCTCTTCCCCTGGCAAGAGTGGGACCAGGGTATCTGGTTTCTGCAGCTGCCTATAAATGCAATGGTGAAAGCGGGCAGGAGTGTGGCAGCACATTAAGGGACGTGCTACAGCCTGTGTTCACTGAGGTTCCATCACCACCCCGGTCCTCTGAGTCAGTTTTCTTTACAATCTGCTTTTCCCTTCCCTCCCTATCTCCCCACAGCTTGGTGACTTGAAAATCGTGGATCAGACCTTTGGGGAGGCCACGAAGCAGCCAGGCATGACATTCATCGCTGCCAAGTTTGATGGCATCCTAGGCCTGGCATACCCAGGGATCTCTGTGGAGGGCGCTGAGCCTTTCTTCGATAACATCATGAAACAGAAGCTGATCGAAAAAAATGTATTTTCTTTCTACCTAAACAGGTAGTGTTGGGTTTGGTGGCACTCCTCTGGTTGTGAGGGCAAGCCCAGTGGGCTTTTCTCTGTTTCCCAGTAGCACCTCTTGTCATCTGCTGTTTTACACTCTGGACAGCACTTCCCAGTTGGGGAAGTCACAGCAAGTTCTGCTTGCAGGACCAGTCAGGCCAAAATCTCTTATGTTTGCTGCTCTGAAGTAAGGAGAAGGGAAGTAGAAATGCAGTTCTTTTACTGATAAAAAGCTGGGTGGATCTGTGACCAGATTTCTTAACTGATGAATGTTAGACAGAGGATGTTTCCAGAGGAAAGAGAAATAAAAATAAACAGGGCTGTGATCATGAGATTGCTGCTACTGCAGTCCCCTTTAGAGAGGTAAACAGCCCCAGTCTGCTGCCAAACTCCATAAGCCATGTGGTTACCGCCATGTTGCCTCCCAGGAAAGGGTGCCCCCCATCCTTCATCACTAATGAGGGGGCTAATGCTCTGTCACCACCCTGGGAAATCCTCCTCTGCAGCTACCAGCACCTTCCCACCCACTGCTGCTCCCCACAGGACACCCCATCACTCTTCTGGTACTGCAGCAGCGACTCTGAACTACTTCAGCCCAAAAAGTAGCACGCCAAGAGCAGGGAGGGCAGAGAGGGCTGCTGCTGGCCAGTCAAGCACCAGCCCTCCCCCATCACCATATTTCTTCCCATCTGCTCAGCAGTTAGCTCTTACCTGACAATAACCTTGAGGATTCACTCCAAGGCTGCTGGTTGGCAGAGTTGAGTGCAGATAACCTAACCCGACATCAGCTGTGTCCAGCCCTGCACAGGCACTTTTTACAAGCTGATGTAGAAGTCCCTGTGTCTGTGCTCACTTCCCCTTTGCCATCCCCCTTTCCTGCTGCGAGTTTGTTCAGGTTTCTATGAGAAAGTACCAGGTGGAAAGCTGCAGGATGCTTTGGCTGGACCAAAATATTCCCATTTCCCCATCCCAGCCTGTCTCACAGTATCTGTCCTTATATTGACATAACATAGCACAACATAAGTTATCTGTCTCCAATACTGCTAATGCTATGCTTCACCTCCAAGCACCCCAGGTATTTTGGAGGGCACTTGAAGCAGGTTGTTCTCGCCCTGCTCTTCATGTTCACAGGTTTGGATATTGTTTTTCAGAGATCCTGCTGGTGACCCTGGTGGTGAGATGGTCCTGGGAGGTACTGACCCCAAGTATTACACGGGCAAGTTCACCTGGTTTAATGTCACACGCAAGGCCTACTGGCAGATCCACGTGGACTCGTAAGTTCCCCATCCACCTGACTACATGTGTGGAGTCACATGTGCAGACAGCACATGCCTGAGGCTTGGATGAGACCCTCCTCAAAAAGGAATCATCCCTGCAACACATCCACACCAAAAAAAGGAGATTAAATCCCACCCTAGGGCTGGGTTGTTTGTCACTGGAAGGAGACAAAAGGCAGAAGCCATAAGATGTTCCGTGAAATCCTTTCCTCTTGTTTATGGCTTGACCGTTTTGAAAGGATGCCTGCTGCATCCTTGCAAAGCAGAGTAAAATGGCAGTGTGTCCTCCTTGCAGGAAGGGCGAGCCCCACAGATTAGAGCCCAGTTTTGCTCGGCTTTCAGCAAGGCCTGAGCTGCATGGCAGTCCTGCACACAGCTCCGGAGGAGCAGAATGAGGCCTCAGGAAGCCAGCCCTTGACTGAAGGGCACAGCGCAGCAATCAGCGCGCATTGTTGGAGGCAGAGGGGAGGAGAGCAGGCTGAGCTGACGGCCGCCAGCCCCATGGTCTATTCTGAGCTCTCCCACGTGATGGGAAGTTAAAAGTGGCCTGTGATCAGAGTGTGTCCTTTTCCCAGGAATTGCATCCCTCCCCAGCACAGCGTTTTAGTTCTCATTTTTCCCCAGAGCTGCAGTGTTGGCAAAGTATGGCAGACCCTTGGCTAGAAGGCTTTGTCTTTCTGCACTGCTGTGAAATGCACTGCAGGTGAGGAAGCCAAGCAGCTCCCAGCTTCCCTTTTCACTGTACAGGAACCCTTCCCTTGCCCATGGCTGTCACACCACCCCCTTAACCCTTTGTTTTTCTGCAGTAGCACAGGCCATAAAATTCCGTAATTTATTGTCCTTAGCTCTCTCCCATGTCCATTAGCTGCAGCACTAGCTCTGGAGTGCAGGTAGCAGACAGGGTACGCAGGCAGCATCCATGCTCTCTGAAGAAATGCAGTTACACTTCAAGGCACCTGCTCAGTCACAAGCAGACAACAGGGAACCAGGGGGTCTGTGCATTGAGTTGCTGCTGCATCCGTGTTTCTGAGCATCTGTCTTTCCTGGGTGTCTGCCACAACCCTCCCTTGCCTTCCTGTGTACTGCTTCCTGCAGCCTTCCCTGGGAGGCCTTTAAGGGTTGTCTAATGTCTGGGCATCTCTCCCCAGGGTGAATGTTGCCAGCGGGCTGACCGTGTGTCAGGGGGGCTGTGAGGCCATCGTGGACACGGGAACCTCACTCATCACTGGCCCCACCAAAGAAGTGAAGCAGATACAGGAGGCCATTGGTGCAAAACCACTCATAAAAGGCGAGGTGAGGCCGGGCTGGAAATGTGGGGGTCTGTGGCCATCACAGCACCCATGCTTACACCCTACTTTGTACCCAGATGCTTATTGAGACCCTAGTCTTCTGCTCCCTCTGATCTTTGTTCCCAGCCTGTGCTCCTGGAAAAGCCACTGGCACAGCAAGGACCCCTTCATCTTTTGACCCTGGGTAACATTCACTACCCTACTCGTACTTACGGTAGAAAGCCCAGGTCCCGTGAACTTTGGGAAGCTTTGAGTCACCTGTGCCACCCATCTCTGGGAGGTGGAAGAGAAGGGATCTGAGTTGCAGTTGAGACAAAGGATTCACATTAATGTGAGTCCAGAGACACTTTAATAAAAGTATATTTCATGCAAATGGCAACCCTTTGCATGAAAGTTTCCAGCCATCAAAGCTAATCTCACAAGACTCTCACATTCCTAAAATTGTAGAAGAATATGGATTATAAAGACCCTGTAGAAAAAAATGGCCTGCTCTGAAAACCCTCCCAAATCAGAGCCATGAGCATTTGTTGGGCATTTCTGCAGTGTCAGAGACCCCAGGCTGCAGCAATAGTGGGCTTAGACCTGCCATGATCCCCAAACTTGCCACTGTTAATGAAACTGGCTTTGTCTGTGTACTGAGCCACAGCTGCCTCTCCTCTGGTAAAAAAGAGTTGTGGCACCTTGGGACTCAGCAGAGCCAAAATCTGAATCTAGCATCCTTTGGGTCTATGCCTATCCATAAAGCCCTCTTGCCTCTCAGCTTGGAGCCCTAGGCAGGGAGCAGCCTACTTACCCTAGCTTGAATTTCTGCACCAAGATGAGCTGGTTTTAGGGAAAACGGCAGCAAAGATGTGACTGTGCTTGAGGAAGACTGAGAATATGGGAGGTCCAATCTAAAGCCTTTACTGTTGCAATTTCAGTACATGATCCCCTGTGAAAAAATACCAACACTGCCTAACATCACAGTGACAATAGGAAGGAAGGACTTCGTCCTCACAGGAGAAAACTATGTCCTCAAGGTACGTCCAGGCAGATTTTTCCAGCCTTATGCTTCTTCCCCAAGGCCTGGCTTTTGCTTCCACTGCACCAAAACATAAGAGCGGCCAAAGCAGTGCTGGAGCTGCTGCTCAGGAAGAAGTCTGAAAGGTTGGGGTGTCAGGGTGATGGCACTGCAGATGGATCCAGGTAACCTCATCAAAGTCTCACAGGAATAAAACCCCTGGCATAATGCTTGTGAGGGATAGCAGGATGGTTAAGGAAGAGGAGGCAAGCTGTTGCCTCACTTTATACAAACATTTAGCTCTTTTCTGCTGCATTCTGGTGCCATGAGGCCTTATTATAGCAGAGGCCACCAGCCTGTCATTTAAGCCATCAGAATCAACTCACAAGGACCATTTTGTGCAGACCTTCATCAATAGCTCTAATTCAGAGCTGCATGGGCTGGGAGGTTTATGGTCATGTGCAGCTTTGCTTGATGCTTTAGTGCTTAAGGGAAGGGGAGCTGGGTTTGGAGTCATAGAAGTGGTGGGTTGGGAGTCACTTTTGCAATCTCTGGATCTCAGTCTGGGAGAGGCTGAAGCAAAGGCGGCCTTGCAGGTATTCTTGCCAAGCCTGCAAGGTGGAGGGAAGGGAGTGACCTGCTTAAATTGAAGCTCTCACTCTTCTTTCTAGATTGGTGGACCAGGACAGACTGTATGCTTGAGTGGCTTTTCAGGCCTGGACATCCCACCCCCTGGGGGCCCAATCTGGATCCTGGGAGATGTCTTTATTGGACGCTACTACTCTGCCTTTGACCGTGATTACAACCGTGTTGGCTTTGCCCCAAGTGCCTAAACACCTGACCCCCACTGCCTCTGTCACACACACACAAACACACACACACACATGGCAGCCATAGAGAAAGGTTACCAGTATTAGAAACCCAGTGAGTGGAAAGGAAAAAAAAAAAGAAAAAAAAAAAAGAAAAGAAAAAGAAATGGAACTAGATTTAAAATTACATGGAAAATAGTCATTAGTGCCCTGCTAGCTACTTTTTCCACTCTGTTGAGTAAGTGATGCTGGGAGTTCTCTAGCTGACAACTCCAGCTGGAGTAGTCCCTTGCTTTACTGCTAGGTCTTCCAGTAGTTTTTTGAGAATGATTCGCAGAGCTGAACAAGGCCCCATCTCACATCTCTCAGCTCTGTTGTCCTTCCTGGAGGGGAGAGCAGCTGGCTGAAGCCAGCCCCTGGCATGTCTGTTCATGCAGAGGGGCTGTGCTGCTTCTCTTGGGTTTGGTCTTCTGTGCTGGGGGAGAGGGGCAAGGGAAGGCTGTCTTGCACATTAGTTTTTACTGCTTTTTCACTCATTAAGTGGGGGAGTGGATGGCCTGGGAGAATCTGTCTTTATGACCCCTCCATGGCAGGTTGAGGCAGTGACCAATAGGTCATTTCTTAAGGAGTTTGTGCTGGCTTGGTCCTAGGAGAGCATGTCCTGGGGCTGCAGCAATGGGGAAGCACGGTAGTGTGCCCAGGGGATGAGTTTCAGAGCCTGAGGGCTGTGGTGGTGAGTTATGTTTAATGATGGCACTAGTGAGAGAGCTGGGAGCCATGATGTCCGCATGCCTGACATAATGGGACAAAGGTTTGTAGGGGGCACTAGCCAGTGGGACTTTTTAGTCAGTGTGAGTATTAAGAGGGTCAAGATAGGTTATAACAGAGGTAACTTGAATTCAGGGCCATGAAGGCCCAGCCTTCTGCTGAGCAAAGTCATGTGGCACAAGTTCTCTCGAGTTCAGTGACCTTCTCCCAGGTTCTCCAAACAGCAAATCTTCCCAGCTTCAGCCACAGCCAGTGAGTTGAGAATAATGTTTCCTGAAGCAGCTAAGTGAACTACAGGCTGAAATCATACTGGTAAAATCCATGTTTGTCAGCCACATAAGAGCTTTTGGAAACACAATTCACAGCATTTTGAACTGCCCAAAACTCAAGAGACAGTTGGCAGAGCCAGCAAACCACCTGGGTGGGAGGATGCCATAGCAGCTGCTGGACTTGCATTCACTTTCCCTGCTGCCCTGTCCCAAAATCCAACTGCCTTTAACACTCTCTGTACCTGCTTTCCACTTTACTAATGCTGGTGAGCTCTGTTCGTGTCCAGCTGTGTTGCAGAGAGAGTGAGGCACAATCCTGCTTCAGATTTAGCTGATTTGGCTGTGCACACAGATCCTCCCAGAGAGCCGTGATCTGCGCATGTGGAGCCACTTGCTGGGCTGGCACTGGTAGGCAAACACTGGTGGAGCTGGGAGAAAAGGAGTTTTAAGCAGTACTGGAAAGCAGAAGAGAGCCTGCCAAGAATTCCAGCCCCGTGCTGGGAGTAAAAGACTTTCTTCATTTTCCCAGTGTGCTGGATCAGGTCCTGAAGTTAAGGGAGTGGCAGCAGATAAAGAAGTAAAGCTGCAAGTGGCAAAAGGATAAGATAGCGGTGGCCATGACCCCAAACCAGGCTAAACAGATGGCAAAATCCTGGCTACCCAGAATTCACTGATAATCCTGCTAGCACTCGCAGTGGGGCCAAGAAATTTTTTGAGGAAGGTCTTGGGCAGTGAGTGAATAGATGGTTTTGCTCAGTGAATTAAGTTTGACATTATAACCATGCTTCACCTTGGAGGGGTCTGGCATTGACAGTGGGGACGGGCGTAGGCACACATGGGACACGTGCATTTTTCCCTACAACCCCAGATGTGACAAGTGCTGCTCCCCAAAGCTTGCTTCTGTCTTCTTGTAATCTTCATCTGGAGCTCTGTATCTGGACACCAAAGGACATCTGTTTTAGACTGGCCAGAGAACAGTAGCATGTTACAAAAAAAAAATCTTCAGTAGCTGCTCCAAAATTAGCAAATATTCAGCACCTCTCCAGAGATCTTCAGTTTCATACCAGTTAAGTGCCCAGAGCACCTTCAAGTCCTGCTACATCGTTTCCCAGCCTCAGGATTTCTTCAGCATTGGGAGCCAGAGTTGGCTTCTTGGGTACCTGCTGAACAGACCTGATGTGAGGGGGAAGCTTGACATGGACCTGGCAGTGGCTTTTGAACATCTTCAGCATCAGATTGAAGTGGGATGTGCAGCACAGCCCCAGACGGAGCCCTGGAGCCGTGGCTGTGCTGCCTCCCGCCGCCTGCATGGTCCCGGCACAGTGACTCCAGGAGGGCTGGTGTCTGCCAGCAGGCAGGAGGCAGCTGCCTGGGGAAAGCATGGCCCAGAGTGATGCCCTGAGTAGGATAGACTGGAGGACCAGTTCACTGCAGTCTTCCCTAAATGGGTCTCCTCCCCTTGTTCTTTTATTTGCATTTTTAAACCCATCTCTAATCGTGTGAATGGTTTTTTAAAATTATTTTGCTGTCAGAATTAATTGTCTCTTCATAGATAATTGAAAAGAAAATACAGTATTTTCCCCTTTAACTCTGAGAGTGGTCTTTTCTTTCGCAGTTTGAGATGCCAAACTCCTTGTGGGTGTGCAGAGACTGTGTCTCCCTGACCTATTGTCCCTGGATATCTGGTTGCCCTCTTGTGTAGACTCATGTGTTTGAGAAGAGGTCCTCCCCTTCTCTCTGATAAGGAAACATAGACTCTGTTGGATTAGTCATTTTCAGTAGATTAAAACGTATCTCAGCCTCTGCAAGGTGACATGACAATGCCACCGGCATGACCCATCACCACTGGGGCAGTGGCACTCCCAGCATCCCTGCTAGCCTACAGCCTTCTCCTGGGGCCACACCTTCCCAGCTGAGTATTGCCAAGGGTAGTCTATTAACAGGGAACTCAGGCTGTTCCCCTGGTCATCTGGACCAGTTAGAACAAGCTCCTGCTTAGGATTAGAGCAAGTTCCTGCTTAGGATTTGGAGTGGTCCTGTAGCAGCCAAAGTGGAGCTTCAGTTTCTAAGTTTGGCCTAAAATCAACTAAGGTGTGAAGTCTGGAGAAGTCTCGGAGCCCAGTGATAAACATGGTGTAGGGTTTTTTCAACAATGTAGGAAAAATCCATCCCTCTTCCCTAGCTGTGTAATTTTTAGTCCTAACACTGCTGTATGGGAGCTGGAGACTCTGAAGCGGAATGAAGGCCCCATGTGCCAGGTGGAAGATAAGAGCTAATCCCTACTTTGAAAAAACCATCATCTACATAAACAAGATGGATGCAGCCAAGTCCCATCCCATCTTCTGAGTGCAGATCTAAGCATACAGCTTAGCTGATTTCCCTACTGGCATGTCCTGAGTCTCTGTTCCCCCAGGATGCTTAAATTCCCCAATCAGCTGTTCTCCTATGTTAAAGAGATGGATTTAACCCAAAAGGGCTGGCTGGATCCTGAAAACCAATCATGCAGCCCACTGTTCCTCAATAGCCCAAGGGGAGAACAAGTCATCTGCTGCCAAATATTTATTGACAGGGATATGAGGGCCCTGTTTCTGCTGGGGGGATTCTGCCTAAGTCTTCAATCGTGCCTTGTGTGCTGAACGTTACATCCCAGTGGGAACAGTTACAGCCTTGATCTTGCCCAAGAGCAGGAGAAGCCAAGAGCCAGAACTGCCCACCCATGCTTTTCCAGCAGGGAGCAAAGAACACCCTGCCCCACACTATCTTGCCCAGAAAGTCCTCAGGTTTACTTCAGCCCCCCTGTTTACTGCACCACCTCTGCAGAACTCCATGCACATGACAATTTGGTATTTCACTATTCATTAAATGTCTCCATTGATGCAAAGAACATCAAATTTTTCATTACATGTCCCCTTAAGTAGTAGGGTGCTTGGCACCGACCCTCAGGGCTGTCTTCATGGACCTGATCCTTCTCCAAGTAACTCTGCTTAGGGCTTTACCAAAAGCCCATTAACACAAGGACCTGCTCAAGGAGAGGGAAGATGAGACCCCTCATTTATGGAGATGACTTGCTCATCTGGTTGGCTCAGCAATTTGTTCATTTGGGAAACTATTTTTACTCAGCATGAATGACTAAGCACATCGTTTTGGGGGCTGATGGCTTTTCCTTTTTCCGCTCTTTCTTGGATTTATTTATTTTTAGGTTTCTTTGGGAGGGAAGAGAAGCGGAGTGCAGAATGAAAGCTCAAAGAACAGGAGACAGAGATCAAGGGAAAGTGGGAAGATTGGATTTACCCCTCTGAGTCTCAGGCTGCCTTACTGCTTATGGAACTTAGCAACACATTGAGGAATTTTATAGGGGTAATAGGAAAGAAGCATTCAGGAGGCTGTGGACTTTTTCCTTCAGAAATAAAAAAAAAGCAGGGTCAGGTTCTGCTAATGGTTTTCTGAAGAGCTTGAGTAGGATTTGAAACGGAAGATTTTCTCACAGCACTTGATTATGCTACAGCCCACATGTCTCTAACGTGATTATGGGAGAATTGCTTTGGGGCAGGAAGCATCCTTCTGTTCTGTTTGTCCCGTGCTTAGCACAAGGGGAAGCCAGCCTTGATGCCACAGTAATGCAGGTGATTATTCGTATTCATCCCACCTTTTATTTGAAAGGAAAGTAGTCCTAGACCATATGGTTGAGGGCATGCATGCATGACCTTTGAAGATCCCCAGAAAATTGGAGGAGGGTTAAAATAATGCAGAATATTGAGGAGTTTTGTTCCTTCCATTTTTTATGTCAGTTCCCTAGGGGAAGGGTCACATGAATGGTTTTTGAACCAGTGATGCTGCATATATGCCACTGTGGTCCACATAATAAACCTCTCACTGCTCACACTTAACATTGAGGAAGATGATGAATCACTCATCCAAAGACCAAAAAGTGCTCTGCAAACTGTAGGGATGACCTGGTACCTGGAGAAGAGGAAAAGCAGCTATTCAACCTCCCTGACCTTTCAGTCCTATTCATACCAGGGAATGTGACTGTTGATCTCACGTTGCCCTACACCACTCTGCTGCCTCCTCTTGCCTGCTCCAAACCCTCCCTGACCTTTTTCTCTGCTCACCCTCCATCCCTGCTTGACATCAAGAAGAGGAGCAGCATTACCCACACAACTTTCCCCAGACAAACGAACAGCAGCCTCAGCAGTAACTCCAGTCTGCATCCGTGGGGTTTCATTGTTTCTCCTAAGCCTGCAGGGAGGATACTCTGCACAGCTGAGTTTGTCCAAGCCCTCTAGAAAAGCTGACGACAGCTGGCCATGGCTCTGCCTCTCTGGCAAACCTCTTAATCCCACAGGAGCATCACTCTCACCCTAGCACTGCCTCTGTTTCTTAGCAGCTTCTTGGAGAGAGACCTGGGTCTCATCACAGGCAGCCGTAGCACCAATAAAACCTTCTTTACTTTGGCAGGACCCAACGCCACTCCAGCAGTGATAAATCCTGAACCAGAGGGCAGTTTGTCCTTTTTTAACTAATGCAAGCACCTTCAGAAGGATTAAATTGGTCTCATGGAAACTGGACCTCCTCCAGCCTTAGAGAGCTGTGGATGTGCAAGAAGTTCCCCCACATCATACCAACCCACAGGGATGAACACAGGGTGGGTGCCCCTACACTGGAACCAAACTTGCCTGTGAAGAGCTGAGTGAATTAGCATCCTTATTTCTTAGCTCAGCACTTTGTGGATAGGCTTAAGGCTTTTCCAGAGGATTTCCCTTCCCTTGCAGTTTCTGCTCACAGGAACTTTTGTTATACCCACCCTGTTTCCAGTACTCTGGGGATTTCTCTGCTACCCTTCCCCAGCGCCACAGCTGAACGGCCTGCTGCAACAAGGCCACCTGCACCAGGCTATGTCACCGTGGGGTGACACGGCGTGTCCTTGTGTCCTCACCCCTCCTGTGCCACGGCTGCATCCTCCTGAATGACCTGCAAGCTGTCCCTGCACGGCACCAGCTGCTCTCCGTCTTCATGTCCCCGGGGGGACGCTACCGCAGCACCCTAGGGCTGGGACTCCGTGCAGCTTCCAGAGTGTTAGCAGTGGGAGGTAGCAAGCACATCCCTGATCCTGGGCTAAGCCTGGGCACAGCCAAATCCTCCCGGGCTTGACCAGCCTTCGTGACACCCCCACCCCCCTCCCCTAAAGCAGCCACATGCCGTGCATCCTGCTGCCTGAGTGCTTCCACCTCTGCCTGCATTGGGATTTGCTCCATGCCAGCAGGATCTATTACCTCACACACAGCATTTATCCCCTTTCCATTCACCCCCTCACGACCAGAGCCCGTTTTTCCCCTCAGCATTGCATCACCACTACCTCCCCTTGTTAATTCCGGTTGTCCCCACGCACTCCTGTCACACTTGTTTTAGTTTTTCACCCAGGTCCATAGCGGTGAACCCGCAAACAAGGCTGCAGCGAGTCCCCGCTGCAAAGGTCTCTGTGGGTGATACAGGGCCGAGCATTCCCTTCTGATGCTCGGGGAAGCCGCTCGGCCGGGGCCCAGGAGATGCCCTTCTCCAGCGGGGCGCTACCAGGATGCTCCAAGCAGGAGGTGACGTCCCAGTGGGGGGGACACGAGGAGAAGGCTGAGACACGGAGGAGCTCTCCTGCGTGAAGCATGTTCGGGGGGAGAGAGGGGGCTGCAGGTTGACCTTCCCATCCCCTAACTCCCTCCCTGCTCATCCCCAGTCCATGGGTGCCCCTCTCCCCGCCCTCCCCTCCTCCTTCAACTCCAGCGCCGAGGAAGCCGAGCCGGAGGCAGTGCTGAGCCGGATATGCAGCGACTCCCCGCATCCCTCCTTGTGAGTATCCCTCGCTCCTCCTGATGCCTTCGGAGGAGACCGATGGACAGACGGACGGGCAGACAGAGGTGGACTAGTCTCTCCTATTTTCAAAGCTGGGGTGGAAGGGAACTTCTTCTAGTATTCCTTTCCCCATCCTCTGTCTTCATCCCCTCTTCCCCTCCTCCTCTTCCTCCACCTCCCCAGCCACGATATCCTAAAAAAAACAGGGGGGGAGGGGGAGGAGGG
>VXBB01007862.1:1821221-1835187 GCA_013399915.1 Illadopsis cleaveri
GCTCTCTCCTCGGTCTCCCGGTCCCTCTCTGCCTCTCCTGCCTTCCCCCCACGTCTCCTCTTCTCTGCTCCTTCCCCCCTTTCTCTTCTCCCCCTGTCCCCGGCCTTTCCATCCCCTCACCCCCGTTTTTCACGGGGGGGCTTTTCGCTTCGCCAGGGCAGAGCGCGGTGACGCCGCGGCAGCCACCACGGAGAGGACACAGGACCCCCCCTTGGGCCCGCCATGCCCCTTTGAGGGGGTGGCCTGGACCCCGAGACCCCCGCAAGGCCCCCCGCAGGGCTGCTTTGCCTGCATCGCCAAGCCCCCAGCTCTCCGGCAAGCTTCACCCGTCCTGTCTCCTTCTTCTGCCGTTTATCTCATGGAGAGCAAGAGCTGCAAAGGGGACAGCCTGCGGCCAGCGGTCCCGTGCAAGCACTCAGTGGAGAAGAAGACAATGACCAACCCCACCACTGTCATCGAGATCTACCCTGACACCACCGAGGTGAATGACTACTATCTCTGGTCCATCTTCAACTTTGTATACCTCAACTTCTGCTGCCTCGGCTTCATCGCCTTGGCCTATTCACTGAAAGTGAGTACTGAGTGTGAGGCAAGGCTCGGGGTAAGGGGTGGCCAGGCAGGGGGGAAGCTTTTGGGAGTTGTGCCTGATGTGAAACACTTCTTTGCCACCCAAACGAGAGGCTGCAGACAATGGGGATGGGGATGGGAAGAGCTGAGGAGCCTGGGATGTTACCTCAGGTGGGGAAGAGGAGCTTTCACTTGCTCCAAGTACCCTCAGAGGCTCCTCTGTACGGCTGCTGCAGGGTGGCAGGCAGGCAACACAGGGCTGGTTTGGCTCATGCTGCACCTGCAGGCACGCCGGCACTAGGTCCCTTATTTGGGATCCTGGCTGTTAGAGATCATCAGGATAGGACCCAGCAGCATTGAATGGTCAGGCAGGAACAGTAAGAAGCAGCCAGCCAGGATCAGCCATCAGCTGGCAAGTTGCAGGGGGTAAGAAGCTTACAAAGTGCAGGGCAATCCTGCCCGTTTCTTTCTTGCCCTCTCCATAATTAAAACACCAGAGCTCGTGGCCATCTTCCCCCACCCCAAGCCCTAAAAATCCCTAAACAAGCCTTGGAGACCTGCCAGCATCATGGGAATGGTGAGGAGGTGGAAGAGAGTGCAGGGGGCTTCCCACAGTGTCAGGCTCTGGGAGGATACAGAGCTGTGTTGTTGGAGACGGTGATGGAGTGGAGCACAGCCCATGATGGGAATGGGACCAGGTTATTATTCCTGATAGCTGCAGGGGAGAGCAGCCGGCAGGGATGGTGCCTGGCAAACAGGCAGCCCCTTGGCAGCTGCCAGGAGAGAGGGGCCTGGGCTGCCCTCCCCTTCCCTGCCTACCAGATGCAAAACTAACTGAATGGATGTGCAGAGAGCCTGGGGCGGCTGGGTGGCCCGGAGAGGAGCTGGCTGATTTGTTTTGGCAGGCAGCATTTAGAGGAAGGCCAGGGTGCAGACGGGCTTCGTCACAGAAGCCGATCAATTAACCCCATGCAGCTCCTGTGAGCTGGACTGTCAGCACCCAGCACTGCAAGGAGGCTGCTCCCAACACTGTCAGGGTCTCCGTCAGAAAGGCTCAGGGACAAGTCTGCGGCCCCATGTCCTGGGCTCACCCAGCACTGGTCTTGTGGTGCCTGCCTCAGTTTTTCGGTCCCCAAGATGGGAGGTGAGCTCTCATCCACTGCCTGTGCAGGAGGCTCTGCTGCTGCCCGGGTGAGGCACTTAAATCATCCTGGGGCGAAGCATCACCACAAGCAAAGGGCAAATCCAGTCAGCAGCAGGCTAATATGAATGGGGGGAGCAAGTTCCTTAACACCCCCCACACCTTGATCCAGCAAGGAAAGAAAAAACTGGCTTCCTCCTTATTTTTTAAGTCTTTCCTTGTGTCTGTATTTGCTTTTAACGATTGACATCTTTCCTATGGAAGAGGCTACCATGAGCATCTGAGTACATGTGGTTCCTTGCTGCTGCAGCAGTGAGGGCAGCACAGCCTGAGAACAGGGCTGACCCATCCCCTGGTGACAGGATAGAGAAGTGTCTGCCACCTGCAAAGTTTTTAGAGGCTGGACCCTTCACTATCCTTAACATGGGGTGGAAGGAAGGGCAAAGCCCAGAAGTAACCCAGGGCCTTGCGCAAGAACAGAGGTGTGGGCTTGGCATCTGTCTGCAGAGATCTAGAGGACACAAACTCAAGCATGGAAAAAAGAGGCAGTGGTGAGGGAAGGCAAATGGGCAAATTTGCTCCAAATCAGAGAAAGGAGAATAGAAGATGGCTGTCAAAAACCAGCCTTGGCTTTCGGATTGAGAAGGCGGCGGCTGATGAGATGTAACCGCGGTACCCAAACAGAGGTAACGCTGAGCGGGTAGAAATAACTCTGCTCTGGTTTCATAGCTCCCCAGTGGCTGTGACTCTGTGGCAGGGGGAAAATAGAAACAAAATGTCGCTCAGAGACAGAGGACAGAGCTAGCAAGTGGCTGAAGGGATGCCGAGTGCTCTCGTGGGCTGCTGTAGGCCTGGGTGGTGAGAGGCAATGCAGATGCTGGGGCAGTAGCAGGTCTGTCCTGGGGAAGACAGGGATGTTCAGAAAGGCAGCTGTGTTCCTTACCCACAGCTACTGCAGGGATCTTTCTCCAGAAGCATGTTTTCTTCTCTTTTACCATCAATAATGTTTTCCCCAGAAGTTCAGAGAAAAAAGGAGCAAGAAATGCCCGGAGTACAGATATCCCTTTAAACAGACTTCTCACGTTCCTCTGCAATTAAATGTAAGGACATTTGAGCACTTAAGTCCAGCCTTTCTAGGATGTCTGTGCTCTGAAGGGACTGACTGGGGTGCTGTAGGAAGGAAGAGTGAAGCTGCACCTTCCTCTCCCTGAGCCTCTTCTGGGACCCCTGATAGCAGAGCCCTCAGCCAGTGGAACACAGGTTCCCTCCAGGGCCATCAGTGCACTGATGCCATTAAGTGGTTCCTGGGTTACATCTTTTACACTTTCTTTAAATAACTGAAACATCTAGCAGCTTCAGGAATTATCGTTTTCATTATCAGAAACAGCATTTTCAATTCCCTGTCATAAAGGTCACCTGCTTCTGACAGATTCATACTGTTAATAAAGCAGTATCTCCTTTGTGACCCAAGTCCAGGAGATGTTTCAGTATATATCCTAGCACACCCTAGCATTTCCTCTGGTTTCAGCAGCATAATGCCCACACTGGAAGACAGATATATCCTTGGTACACTTGAATATTACTGTGAAGCTGTAATATTCTCCTTCCTTGTGCCCTATTTTATTGGTTTCAGCCACAGCTGGGAAAACGGGCATGTCTGCCTGGCCTTTTGCATGCTACCTACAGCCTTCCAGATTTCTTTCTGCAAGGAAATGCTATTTCATGGTGACAACCATTTACTAAAAAATGTCAAAAACCCCCAGCCCCAAAGAATTTGTGAAGAAAGAAACACATGAAGTCAGGTGAGGGCAGAAACTGTGACATACAAGGCAGGTTCTGTGTGTGACAGACGTCAGAGCCAAGCATTCTGAACAGGAGTATGGCAGCATGCCTTATCTTTATTTACCCCCATAGCAGGCCAGATCCTGAGCAAACACAGCTTGCTGGACTGCAACAGGGTCACACAACTCACGGATCCCTCCAGGGGTCATTTCTAGCATCTCAGGCTTCTCAAGGTCAGCCTCCCAGAGTGCAAGCAAGGCGCTTGCATCTAATCATGTGTGCTGGATGCTGGGGGAGAAGAGATAAACAGCAGGACCAGGGAAGTTAGAAAACCTAAAGTAACCCTAACCCCAGCCCAGTACAGATAAAATATCACTCCAACAGCAACGCTTTGGATTCAGTTGGTTTTGATCAGAAGCAAATACGGTCTGATATTCAGCAGCTCTCTCCCTTCCCTTTTCCCAGCTCCGAGTGGTAATGAATGATGCATCAGTGCCTGGTGGCAGGAGATCTCACTTCAGTTGTTCAGAGGTTTGTCTCTGGAGACTGTCGGGGTGAGCCAAGTCCTCTGTACCCATTGTGCCATGAGGCAGTAGATCAGAGGAGCTGGGATCTGAGATGAGCCGCAGTATGAATGCCTCGCTGTGGTTCTATAAAGATGAAGATGCCAAGGAGCTTTGCTGGCTTTTGAAGCCTCACCAGCAGCCCACAGCATTACTTGCAGAGTTTTCTTGCCCCTTGAGGTCATGGAAATATGCCAAGCTCTCTTGCCCACTCTCTGCCCAGCCCTTAGCACACAGCTACAGGCACGACTGTTTGCCTTCCCCTCTTGCCACTTGTTGATCTTCCTTGTTTCGAGTGGAAGCAGACCAGCACAAATCCACAGCTATTTGTTAACCCTGAGAAGCTGCCGCACCCAACCTCTCAGCAGGCTCTCATCCTGCTTTCGGGAAGGAGCAATGGTTTATGGACGTGGGTGAAATGCAGGGGTGACAGTCCCGTGATGCCAGTGCCGGTGTGGTGGAGGCACGTGGGCTGGAGAGCTCTTGAGCAATTCACAGAGCAAATAAATCCCAGGATCGCCTCCAGAGCTCCTTCTGTACAGGGACACGGAGCTCTGCATGGAAATGGGTTTACTGACAACCAGCTGTGGACTTCCAGGCTGCCTTAAAACAGCCTCATTAGGCTCGTTATCAACAAACCATTCGTCTCCTGCAAGCTGAGGCAGCACTTTTTACTAGAGCAGCAAGTTTACTGCTCCCAAAAATGAGAGGGGCTGAGCCTCAGGGCAGAGAGAGGGGAGGTGACTGCTGGGGGAGGGATTGGGGTGGTAGAAGCCCAGGGGAGCACTTGCAGAGGACAGTGATGAGAGGGAGAGAAAGAACCCTTGGGCACTGGCACACAGGAGGTGTGGGAGGACACAGTGAGGCAGAGATATCAGAAGACAAAGTGAGCAGTAGGGAGGTGACAGGCAAGAAGGGATGGATGGAAAGACCACACTGCTTTTTGCTGGTGGGAAAAGAGAGGAGAAAAGTTTGCCTGTTAGAGCACAAAAGCTGGCTGTGTTTCATGTAAGGATAGGCATAGAAGAAGAAAGAAATTGTGTAAGTTGCCAGCCTGGATCAGAGGTGAGCTCTGCCTTGTCCAGGGGGAGATCTCCAAAGATCCACATAGTGGATCACACTCACCACACAGTGCCCAGGGAAACCCCAGTCAGCAGATGTAATTCTCCTCACATGCCAGTCATCTCAGTGCAAAGCAGGGCCAAAAATCCCCATCTAGTTTTAGGCAAGGTGAGAAGGGTCAAAGAAATGATCAGAAGAGCCTGTGACTAAGAAAATACCACACCTGGGTCTGGGGTGGAGGTTCAGCCTTGTGACCTTGAGGACCCATCCCTCACTATGCTTCATCTCTCTGGCTATGGAAGGAATCAGCTTTCAGGCCTCCCAGAAGCTTGTGCACCAGCTGCCAGCACATTATGATGATGGTGGCCACAGGAGCATGAAAATAGGAAAAGCTGAAGCTGGGCTATAAGAAAGACACCAACATCTCCTTAAGGACAAAGCAGGGAAAAAGCTGAAACACTTATCTGCTCTCCAGGAGAGCTCCTCCAGAGCCTGGCTCAGTTGCCACAGCAGGACATTAAAGGGAGACATCTGGAAGCATCTGGGGGTGCAAGGCCATGCAGGAGGAGGCGAGGCTGCCCTGCAGAGATGTGGAAGGCTGGAGCTGTGAGTGGTGTGTAAGGAGAAACTTCTTTTCATTGCGCTTTTCTGCCATGAGGGCCATTGCACTTATCGGCTCCATTTCAGTATAAATGATTATGGGCAATCAGGGATGATTTTGATGAGGGTGACCACTGAAGCCATAGGGGTTGGCAGAAGGGTGTGGGTGAAACCAGCTGGAGGTGCAGGGAGAGGAGGCAGCTGGGTGCCCTTTGGTAGGAGTCAAAGGCAGCCATCGTTTGGACCCAAACAACAGGAAAGAGAAAAGATGGAAGGGACAAAAAAAAAAAAAAGGAGCTGTGGGGAAATGGTGTCACTGGGGAAAGGGCAGCCCCAGGCACTCCTCACCACAAATGCTCAGCAGCTCAGCATGACAGGAGCAGGGCCAAAGGGAGAGCCATGGGAAAGGCACTGCTGAAGTGTGTCCATGGGAAAGGGCTAAAGCACCAGTCACGAGTGTGAGCTGATGTCAGGTGGGAGATGCTGCTGGGAGAGGCTGCTGGGAGTACTGGAAAAGGCTGAGCATGGAAATTAGGGTTGTAGGGTGCCCCAGGGACAGGAGGAACAGGAGGTGAGGAGTAAGAGAGAGTTCCTGGGGCCAAGAGGAACGGGCCCCACAAAGGTAAAGTGGCTTGGCTGCGGGAGGGTTGCAGAGCTTGGTGTGCCGGCCATGCCGGTCTGCTGGAGAAACCTCTGTCTGCCTGGCAAACACTGACAGCAAACACCAGCTTGCCTGCGGCAGAGAGCACTGGGTTATAGTGCAGGAAGGGACAAAAGTCATTGGCTCCGTGTCGGTTTTGCCTGAGGCAGCCCCACCGCTGGGAAGAGGAAAGTGTGTGAGAGCTTCAAAGAGTCTGCTGGGAGCAGCAATCGGATTTCTGGCCTGAATCCAGCACCTCTGGGGCTTCTCACCACTGCGTGAGGAGGTGCCAAATGCCTGGTGCTGCTGAGCCCATGGGTTTTTGGGAGGATGTTAAACTTACTGAGTAATTTCAAATGTGAGTCATCCCGGACATTCAGCTGACACAGAAAGGCATGTGGGCTCCCAAGCTGCCGGCTTGATGCCTTCCCAGAGATCATCTCCTCTGCTGAGAGCTCCAGCCAAGTGTGCCCCAAAGACACATGCAGTTTGTGACAGTCCCCTCTTTGCGATCCCAGAAGGATGCTGAGCTGAGCACTCCACAGCAGAACAGTGAGTAGATGGCCCCAGCTACAGGCTCCAACAAGCAGGGCACATCAGAGGCTGAGAGCATGGCACGGTTTGATTTAATACAAGTATGAAAAAAAAGCTCTCATTCTGCCTCTGTGCCTGCCAGCACCAGATCCTATGGGTCTCATGCCAACAGCAGCTTCCCTATCCACAGTTCAGAAGATCAGGCTTTGCTTCTGCAGAGAGGTCTTCATTAGTGTGATGGAGAGGAGGAATGTTGCCTGGGAGTCTGAAATGCAGTGTTAGAGGACCCATGAACCAGCACAACTCAGTGGGAACAAGGAGTGTAGCAACCCCTCCTCATGTCCAGCAGAAGGCTTTCAGGACAGCCTTGTGGGTAAACACTGCAGGAGGAAGAGAGAGAAGTCTGTAAGATGTGTTCTGAATCTGTTGCAGTGTCTTTTTGGAAAGCTCCTGATCGATAAAAGCCTTTTAATATTCCTCAGTCTGACTCTGGTGCTGGTTTTTGCAGCTTGCCACTCACATCCTGTATCCGGCCAGCAGTGCCCGGTGGGGCTCTCACTGCCGGCAGCAGGGCAGGTGAGGGGCTCACAGCCCCACTCCCCACAACCTCCACCCAAGAGCAGGCAGTGGGGCAGTGCCTGCCTCACCCTGGGCACCCCACCTGGATACAGGAAATGGATGAGGGGTCAAGTGTGCTGATCCTTTTGTCCAGGTCCTTGTGTTCATCCTTGTGGCTCCAGCTGTGTGAGTCTGCTGACTGCTGGCTGAAGGGGCAGCCTGGGGACAGGGACATATCCCTGCTAGGAAGCAGTGGAGTCTGACCCCCCCTCTGCTGGGATCCAACTGCAGTGCTGCTGCTGATGGACAGTACCATCAGCTGCCTGGCCATGCCATCGCTGCCTGCCTGGCTGTGCTGTCACTGCCTGGCTGTGCCATCCACTGCCTCCTTGTGCCATTTCTGCCTGCTCGTAGCATCATTGCCTGGCTGTGCCATCTGCTGCCTTGCAATGCCATCATTTCCTTCCAGTGCCACGTGCTGCCTGACTATGCCTTCTGCTGCCTGGCAGTGCCATCCACTGCCTGGTAATACCACATGCTGCCTGGTAATGCCATTGCTGGCTGGCAGTGTCATCTGCTGCCTTGCAGTGCCATCTGCTGCCTGATAATGCTCGTACATCGGTAATGCCCGCTAGTGGCACTGCTGCCTGGCAGTGTCATGCACTGCCTGGCAGCCTGGAAGAGGTGGGGACAGGCCAGTGACACGGGCATGCACAATCATCACCCACTGCAGAGCTGTCCCAAGGAAAGCCCATGCAAGTCCCAGCCCGCCGATAATGAAGGGAGCAGAGTGTGCTGTCAGAATAGGAAACTGCCTGTGGCAGAGATGCTACACAATCCGCATAAGACCTGCAAGAGGAAAGGAACTCATTAACCCAGGACTACTTAATATGCTGGAGGCTCGTGCGCAGCCCTGGAGCTGCAGTAGGATGCCGTGCCAGCTCTCACCCGCTCAGCCCCTCAGTGCAGACAGAAGCATGGGGATGCTCACCAAAACTGCAGCCAGCCTTCTGCCTTGGGGGCTGGGGGAGCCAAAGCCTGCAGGGCCAGGGTGCTGTGACACGGTGGGAAGTGTGCTTTTGGTGCCTGTGTCCCTGGGGTCTACAATGGCATCTCAGTTCCTTTGTGCACCCTCAGGCTCCAAATGACACTGCCCCACTCCGGGGACCATAGGGCCCTGGTTTGCCTGGTTGGTAACAGCAACGGGTCACTCTTTCAAGTCTTCTCTGCTTCCAAGGATTTCCAGCCCACAGGTATTACAGTGTTTGACTTCACAAGCTCAACCTACAGCAGAGGCTGGGTGCAAACCTCACCTCAGGGTGTTTTACAGCACCCCAAGTGCTCAAATACAAAGAGGCCCAGCCCTCACAGGTCACCTGTACAGGTAACCACATACAGGTGCACTGGGTTTTGTGGCTGTTGCTTGAAACAAGTTATGTCTTTCATACATGCTGCAATTACTTTTTTTAATTATCTTTTTTGTCTCAGGTCCGGGATAAGAAACTCCTCAATGACTTAAATGGAGCAGTTGAAGATGCCAAGACAGCCCGGCTTTTTAACATCACCAGCTCGGCCCTTGCCACCTTCTGTATCATCCTTATCTTCATCTTCCTGCGATACCCTCTCACTGACTACTGAGTGAGGCCAACAGCAGCTGCTGCCGCCAAAATGCCTCTACGCCAGAAGTGTCTGCAGTTTCTTGTAGCAAGGACACACAAAACAAACCAACCACTACACCTTGATTGCCAAAAAAAAAAAAAGTCAATTAAATACATAAATAAAAGTTAAATTCGTTTATCAGCCCAGCTGAGCATACCTTTCTTGCCCTGAAATGGTATGTGAACAGCTGAAGGAAAGGGTCTCACTCTTACACATGTACAGGACGAAAAGTAGACCAAGAAATATTTGTTTTATGGCCAACAAGCTGTGTGAAAAGAGCGTGCAAAGCCCAGAGCTACACCCGCTTAGTGGCAGACAGCTGAGCTCTAGGGAGCAGTGGGGTCCTGTGGAGCTGGAGACACCTACAGTGATGGATGGGGATCATGGCAGGGCTAGCTCACAACATATCAGGTGTGTTCAGACCGCCCCACCTCCCCCAGCTTGTGGGTTTGGGTTTTTTTTCCTTTTTTTCTCTTGAATTTCATCCACTGGTTCAAACAACTCCCAACCCCTGGAGAGCTGAAGGTGTTAGGAAGTTCTTGCTGGGGAGCCCCAAAGCCTCTAGAGAAACCCCAAAGTGTTAAAGGGCAGGTTTCTCCTTGGGATCTCCCAGCAGTGCTGAGAAGGAAGGCACCTTCCGGAGAACTCGCCTAAGTGGAGTGCTACTGTATTTCTGTAAACAGTCAATAAAAAGATACCTCTGATATGTGATGCTGCCGGGTTAATTCCTTCCTTAGCAGGGCTGGCTCCTGGTCTCTATGGGCTGGCAAGAGAAAATGCTAATGTCCCCAGCAGCTGCTTGGGAGAGATTTAAAGCAGGAGTGAGGGATGCTGCTGCAGGTCGGGGCCGCAGGCAGCCGTGAAGGGGAGCGCAGACCCAGATTTAAGAGCAGAGACCTCGGTGACTCCTTGATGGAAGATCTATGGCAAGCAGGCAAAAGCAGCCAAGCAGGCAGGGCCCCCCTCCCCTGCTAGGACCAACGCTGAAGAGAGAAATAAATCGCTGCAGTTTGAACCTGCTGCTACTGCAGCACTTCCCAGGGTCATTATGGAGAGCCAGATTTCAGAAACGACGTGCCTTTGCCACTGAAACAGACAGTAGCTCAGAGCCCTGCCCAATAGCTGCCTGCAGCTGCCTGTCATACTGCAAATCAACACATCCTGACCTGAAAACATCCATAAATGAATGACAAGACCAGGACTGAAATACAGCCTATCAGCCCCTCTGACCCTTCATCTCATCTTGTATGCCACAGCTGCCTCATCTTTTTCCAGCTGTAAGATGACCTCATGCCAAGGGGCACCAATCACTGCAGACCAGTCATGGAGCTGGGAGAAGGCATCAGGATCCACCTTTGCACCCACCCTGAAAGCAGAGGTGAAGCAAGAGATGGGGAATGCAGACAGGCTGTCATGGGACACTTCATCATCTGCTGAGTGCATGGTTAAATCAGCAGGCTGTCTCTGGACTGTGCTCAGTGAGGGATGTGCCACAGTGAGATGTGGGAACAGATCATGAAAATGCTTTCCTGAAAGCATCATGAGATGCCACCCCCTTCCTGCTTAAGTCTCCACACCTTCATCCTGTCCTGGGCTTCATTTATCAAGGAAGTTATGGGCAGAAAGACCTGCAGTCCTCCCTGCTTCCCACTCACCGGAGAGCATTTCCACACCGGACCAGACATGGGGTCTGTTTTGCAGCGAAGTTTTGGTTGGCAGTGCAATATATGATTTCGTGAAAGTATCTCAGCCATGAACAACTCTATGATCACTCATTCAGAGGTCAATACTCTTCCCAGCCTCTCTTGGTTACCTCTTGCTCCCTTCCCCAGAGCAAGACCTGAGGGGTCATGGTCATCGGCATTTCCATCCTAACATAGGTAGGGGCTATAGCCAGTCCTCATCCCAGGCTGAGGAAGGAAATGGCCTGTCACAATGGCAATGCCCCCAAAGAGGGTACAGCCAAAATGGCTCACATTGCAGCCTCCTTGAACTGGCAAATTATATCCTGCTGGGACAGTGCTACCTTAGGCAACTCCCAGACCAGTCATCCCAGGATCCTCTGAGGTTAGGAGAGGCACAGAGATGAAGTTGTATCCCTTTCTCCCTCCCCCTGTACTTGCACCAAGCTCACATTGGCTGTGTCTGAGGCCTTGGCTTGGTATCCTTTTCCATCACACCTTTCAAGCTGTTCAGCTCAAACACAGGGGCAGCTGGATGGGCTCGGGGGATAACTCAGACAGGGTCACCCTGTGTCTAGTGCCAGGGGTTCCAAGCTGCAGGTTCAGATCCCTGTGGGACCAATGACATATCTTGCAATAATGAGTGCATTCCTTTCTATGAGCTGGCACTCATGTCAGCCACATTGCCACATTGCAAGTGCTTTTGCACTCAGAGACCACCCCCAACCCTAGGAAATCTTGCAGGGACAATGCCACCATCCCCATCTCCTGTGCTACACAGGAGAGAGCCACCCTGTTTGGCATGCAGGCATGGGGCTGCTCAGATAAAGACAGAGCTGACACAAAACTGGAATTGACCCAAAGCCAGCCTTTTCTACATTTAACAAGTGTGACAAATGAGTTATCATCATCCCTTCCCCTGATGGACCATCTTATCTGCAGGAAAATGGATGCTGGTTTAATGAACCAGGGGGAATATCAAACGGACTCGCCAGCATTTTTTGCATGTATAACCCATTGGGGATGGAGCAGGAGAGTTATTATTAGTAGCCATCATATTTATTGTTTCTTACTCATGATGTAGGAGGTAAAATCGCTGTGCTGCAGCAGGTTGGAGGTCCACCCAGACCTGCCACAGACAAGAAGAGGGCAGCAAGAAGGATGCAGTAACCGTGTGCCTGGAGGATAGGATGACTGACCCCAGCATATGCTCAGCTCCACCACAACCCTCACCTCGGCTCCACCTGCAGCTCTGGGCTCTGGGGCAGCAAAACTGGTGCTCTCCCTTCCTCTCACCTAGTGTCTCTCCTTTAATGGAGTCCCTCAAAACCCACAGCAGAAGGAAAGCACCCCTGAAATAAGGGGCACGCATAGATTTCCAACCCTTTTGGGGAGGAAAAAAATAAATAATTATTCATGCATGGGTCTTCCAAGTGAAGCAGCATCAAGGTATTCAGCATTCATTTTTCATCTTGTCAGTGTCAGGGAACCCCAAATTGAGACAGCAAAACTACATCCCCATATTCTGTCAGGCAAGTACATCCCAGATTGCACCAACTGTGCTGTTAAGTGAAAGAAAGAACTTTTTTCATTTTGAGGAAACAAGGGAAAGAAAAGCAGCAGCCAAATCTGACAGGTCCTCTAATTGCTTTTTTTTTTTCTTTTTTTTTCTTTTTTCTTTTTTTTTTAATTTTGCAAGAAAATTCTGGAAGTTCAGGTTTTGCCAAGGCTGACACCCGCCGCGGCAGAAGGCAGGCTTTCAAGAGTTGCGTCTCTGCCTTTTCACTTCTGCCACTCACAACGTCGCGCCGCTCTCCAAATCGCACTTTTTTTTGGCTGCGANCCGATCCGGGGCTGCCGGGCTGCGGGAGGCAGGCAGAGGGCCCTCTCTCCCCGCCGCACGCAGCCGGCAGCGCACCGCCCATCTCCGCGGCCTCCGAGCGAGCCGGGAGCGGCGGGCGCTTTGCCCCCAGCAAGGAGCACAGGTCCATCCACGCTCCTCCGGGACTCCCTGCCCCAAGCACAGGGGAGCTGCGAGCACCTACGCGGGGCAAGCGCTGGCTTGTGCAAGAAGCAGTTGTGAAGCGAGGGTGGCTCCTAAAACCAGCCAGGAGCGGGTCCCCAGCCCTCCCTCCACAGGGATGTGCCCCTCCGTGCCAGCTGGGATGTGTGTGTCAGGGGAGGGCACCGGTACACATTGACCCGCCACGCTGGTAGGGAAAGGTGGCTGGGAGCCAGGCAGTGCGTGAGCAAACCTTGCCGTGCTTACGCAAGCCTCGGTGCTCAGCCGAGCCTCTGCCCCCGCTGCCACGCAGGGCTCAGGGATGCCACCTTTGCACAAATGCCACCGAGCCAGTTTGCAGACAGCAGCGCATCGAGTCCTAGCTGGGCCGAACTGGTTTGGGCTTGGCTGGTAAACACGACTCCACAATTCTCCTTTATCTTTGGGCTGACAGTAACAAACATGAGCTGGAGCTCATTCACTCGGCCTCCCGGCCCAGTGTCAACATCCATCGGTTCCCCTACCTGGATGAGCTGCCAGGAGTGCAGGCAGAGCTTGGTGAGTCAGGTCATCAGCCTGGATACCCAAATTAACAGTCAGGGAGAGATGCAAACGGCAACATCTATTCTGCTATGGGGTGTGTTATCTTCCAGCAAAAGACGACTATGCTGCAGCATCACAACCCTGCTTCCCAGGCACTCTGTGGGTCAGGAGACAGTCACCCTGCCAGCAGAGCAGCAACTCTCACCTCCCTTCCCCACCATATGCTGACATTCTGGGTGATCCTACCAAAGTCCTTTCATCTCTCTTTTCCCCTCCAACGCTGTCTCATGGGTAGATGGCTTCTCAGAGGAGGAACGGCAGCCTTGCTTAGAGCCACCAAGTTCTGGGACCTTGGCACTGTGGGTGTCCTGTGACAGGTACAATTGCAGCAGTGCCCAGCTATGGTTGGCAAACAAAAGGGCAGAGCTGGACACTGATGGAGCTGCCTCTTCCCTCCTCTCCATCCCCTCCTCCGTGTGCAGGTTGGTCACTGAAGAGTGTCTGGCTCTGCAGGCAGACCACAGCAGTGCGCAGCCCTGCCGGGAGGAGGAGGGGGAGGCACAGATGGCAGCAGATGCTCTCATCAGTGAAAATGATTGAAGCAAAACAAAAACCAAAAAAAAAAACCCTAGC
>VXBB01007862.1:1841509-1856444 GCA_013399915.1 Illadopsis cleaveri
GGTGAGGAGGGGGCTCGGGAAGCTCCGGGGAACACCCGCCGTCCTGCCTGGCCGGGGGTCGCGGGTGGAGGGGTTTTCTGGCGGAGCTGAGGGCTGGTGTTTGAGGAAGCGGTGTTAACAGCGCTGTGGTTTTTCTGATGATGAAAGAGGTTGGAGTGTCGCCCTGTGTCCTTGGCGTTTAAACGCAGCCGGCATGTGTTCAGCAGCGGGGGTTTTCATGCAACACTTCACTGCTGCGGCTCCAAAGGCGCTGCTCGCGATTAATGAGTTAAGCTGCTCGTTTAAAATAATCCTCTCCACCTTCCTTAATGTGCCTGGACCGATTGATCACCTCCTACCCACCCTCAATCATTATATAGTGATAAATGTTGCTTTCTGTGCTGAGCGTTGTTTGTTTTTGAAGATTTCTGGTTATTTCCCTTAGTGATAAATAAGTTCCTTCTCCTTCCTGCTCCCCCCTCCCTTTTCTCCTCCCCCAGAATTAAATTCCTGAGCAACAGCAAAAGCTGATGTCAGTGCTTCAGCTTGCATTGGGGGAGCTCTGTGCACAGGTCAGTAATTTGCGGTTTCGTTAGAAGGAAGAATGCGGTGCAGTGCTGTTCTGACAGGGATATTTGGGTTTTTCTAGGCATGGATGCGTTTATCCCTCGTATTGCGGTAGTTACTGACAGGTCCCTGGTGGGAGCTGGGTGCTGCATAAGCGTATGTAGGAGAGACCATCCTTGTCCCAAGCAGCTGGTGATGACAAATGCGTTGGGAATGGTTGCCAGAGGTTCCATCTCGCTCTGATTTGGGGTAATAAGGCAGACCCCTCTCCCGCAGGAAAGCGTGAGGGTATCCAAGCAGCCCGCACAGGTAGCGCTGGGGATTGCGCCTGCCAGTGCAGGGGCCATGATAACCTTGAGAGCAGCTTGCCCGTGGAGCAGGGTTTGACATTGGCTTGCATTGTCTCATCCTCCTGCGCTGAGGCAGAGGCTCGGGGCACAGCTGCCTACGCGCCCAAGGGCGGCTGTGGAGAGCTTTGTTTTCAGAAGGATTCGATGCACGGGAATTGGTGCTTTTGGGTTTGGCCTGGCCTCTGTGTGCCTCTGCTCGCGCTGTTGGAGGGTGGCTGGGCCAGGAAGATTCTCTCTGCAGAAGAGGTTTGTTGGGGTTGGGGTCTGCATGGGGATTTTTGCACTTTCTTTGATTTTGCTTGTAACAGCTCCCAAAATGAAATAAGCTGTGGCACCAAGAAAATCCTCCTGGCCATGGCATATTTGGGATTTTCAAACACTCTCAAGGACTTTGCAGGTGTCTTGTCCCCAGTTTTGCCTGGCACAGCCACAGTGGCAGAGCCTGGATATGCAGGATTGTCTAAATGGCTGGGACAAGAGTAGAGAGGTGAGAGTGTGAGCAGCACAAGGATGTCCGGGTGCCTCTTTGCAATGGCAGTAGGCAGAAATTCCTGCCCTTGGCCTATTGGCAACACAATTGAGAGGCTCAAACCTGAGGCTGGAAGGTTTCCAAGCTGAGATGACAGCAGCTCACACCAAAAGTCTTCTAACCCAACAGATCATCCTCCCATGGTTTTCAGTTGTCCCTGCTTAGACAGAAGGTAAGGAAGACCTGGATCTAGCATTACTCTTTAAAATCTACCCTCAGCTAAGCTTGGGAGAGCTGGGCAAAGTGGCCAGAGTCCTTAGGAGCATTCACTAGGGACTCTGCATGGAGATTATTCTTGCAAATACTGCACCATGTTTGTCTGCAGTGTGTTTTTGCCGGGTGCCAGGCACCTCACTGAGAAAGCCACTGAGCCTTTGGAGAGCTTATATTCACCTAAAATTAAATGCAACGTCACTTTTACTACGAAAACACCCCTGAGGGCTGGGTAGGACTAAGCAGTAGTGTCTGTCCCATGCTGCCAAATTGGATCTTAAGAGGTAGGAGAAAACTCGCTTCTCTCCTGTGCAATCCTGTCCTCCCTTAGGAAATCTCCAAAGGCTGGAAACCCATTGTGCCTCTGGATTTCTGAAGTGACTTCTCGTGGCATGAGTATGAGTGAGTCCCCATTCCATCCCTACCCCTTACCTCTGCACCAGCTGCCATAATCTGCATGGGGGATGAAGGTTTTTCCTCTTTGGATTTGCTTCCTTGCCTTTAAACAAGGCTTTTCTTAGGGATCAGAGGTTAATTTCTCTGGTGCACAGCTCAGCTCCCAAAGCCCTGGGCACAGTCAGGTACAGAGCATGTTCACACTATCAGGAATGCAAGGAGGAAAAGGACGTGTTCCAGCGTTTGGCAGCACTGATTTATGGTGCAGGCTCATAGGACACTGCCATCATACTGAAACAGTGCCAGCAGCTGAATCTGGTAGAGAAGGAGGTGATGAAGAGAAGGAGCTTGTGGATGCTGACTCCTCTCTCCCAGTAGGACAGCCAAGATGCTGCACTGGGAGAGTCTGTGGACCATTTCACCCACTGCCATGGGTTAAGGGGTTGCAGAAATTCCCAGGTGCTCACGGTCTCTGGGTCTCACTGCACTCTTTTCCTTGCTGCTATGCAGAGAAACTCCTGCAGCCAGAGCGGCAATGCAGTCATCCTGTGGGGAAAGCTTTGACACTCCTCTGCATCCCCATGCCCTCTGGGGTTTAAAACCTGTTTTTCAAGCTTTACATTTCTCCTCTGAAGATACACCTGTCCGGCCTGATGCCAGTGGGAAGGAGGCACCTGATGTAATTGTGGCAGGCTCGGGGAAGGGAGGTGAGTGGCCTGGGAGCATTAATCAGATAAGAAGCTAAACAAGTGCTCTGCTCAAGATTTTCTCAAGCTTACTCAGGAGACCTGGGTGTATTTGTGTGTGCAGGGTTATAACACAGCCAGGGGAGTGTGAGGGAGGGTAAAAACTGACCATGCCAAGATGCTGTGCGCTACTGGTGTCAGGGGCTGCTGTCAAAGCCAGGCAGAGCCTGTGGTGTGATTGGTGGTAGTGCAGGTGCCTGCAGGGACAGTGAGTGGTGTAGTGCACCCCAGCAGTGGCTTTGCCTGCTCATCTGATGGAGCAGGAGACCATGAGATGTGTCTCATCCCCATGGGACAGTTGTTTTGCTAGAAATGGGCCAGCAGCTGAGACTATGGTGGAACATACCAAGCTGTGGTCATGGTCAGTGCCTTGGTCACCCTGTCTCCTCTTTAGCATGAGTTCATGGAGAGGAAAAAATCTCTTTCTCTTCCAAGACATATTTCTAGACTTTCTGCCCCAAACCTTTGGGTCCATGCTGTCCAAGAGACTCCTTTGGTTCTCAACCATCTCCACTTCAAGAAAGGTGATTAAGAGTAAAGGTGGGCCACACTGGGGGACTGCGTACAGCACAGAGCCCTGCCTGTGCTGCACACTGCCATGATTCCTGTAGGGGGGCTGGCTCCGTTTCTCTGATGTTTGGCTCTTACTGTGAGGTTTCCTAGACCCACCTGGACAAGATAATCTAGGCTGGTGTGCTGGAGGCTTCTTTCCTTGCTTTGCCCAGGGCTTCTCGGGGGTTGGTTTGGCTGCTTTGGATCTTCAGTTTCCCAAAGTGACAGGTATTGTTTGCGTGGTGTCTTGGAAGGATCAGCATTTCAGAAGATAGGTGAAGTGCTAACCCAGGCTGGGTTCAGAGGAGAACCTGGAGGTGCTCACTGGAAGATGATCCAGTACACAGAGTCTCCTGTTGTAAACAGGGAGCAATAACAGGACAGAAATGCAGGGACTGTGTGCATTAAGCTGCAACTTACTTAAGAGCCTCCCAGGAACTTATCTGGAGCTAGAAATCCTTCTTTGATTTCCTTTCTTCTTGCACCTCTTATGTCTTTTTCCATGTTGTTTTTTGTGTATGGAAAGTGCTCTTGGTTCTCTGATGTTTGCATGTATGTCTTGTCTTCTTCATTGTATTTTCTTTAAATAAAGCCTTCTCTTGGGGCAGAGACTTTGTGTTCTTCAGGAATTTCTCCAGAGTCCTTCAAGATCTTCTAGCAATTTGCAGAAGAGGCTCTCTGTGTAGGGTTTCTGCATGCTGAGTTATGGGGAGCATTATTTCTGAGTTCACTGATGACTGGGAACAAGTCATTTGGCAACCAGAAGGGCAAGACAACCTGTTCTGGTGTTGATGCTCGTTCTCCTTTAAGGGAGAGAGGGGTTGGACCAGCTGAACTGCTGAGGTCCCTTTAAACCTAAATTATTGCATGACTAAATACACACCGTCCTGCTTCTCCCAGGCTTTTGTAGGATACCTGTCATTAGGCAGTGCTGGTGGGGGGATGTGAATGAGGTGGACCACTGCTTTGATCCTGTGTGGAGGTTCCAGTGACAGCATGGCCCTGGCATGCTGTCCCCCACCACGTCCTCCAGCCCTGCTAATGATGCAGTGCGTCTTTCCGGTCCGTCTCTGTCAACCCACATTACTCATCCGGCGCGGAGGTGCGCAGTGTGCCCGCATCCCGGCTTTCCAGCTCGCCTCTTTCCGGCTTTTTAATCGGGGATTTAGTTCTCTGAGGAGCTCTGCTGTCTGCAGCTAACACATGGTAATTCAGCTGATGCAGCAGAAGCTCGGGGAGAAATTTCAGTCTATTAGGGCATTGCAGGTTTTTTGCATTGAGCAAGTCAAGCCCTTTCCAAATGTTAAACCTGTGCCTGCATAAATCGCGCACCTCCCATTGAAATCCAGACCCTCCAGACAAAGAGGGTCTCTCCGTCTCTGGGGCACGCTGCTGAAAAGAAGCAACCAAGAAGTGTCTACAACATCTGATTGTTTCTGCGTTGCCTCTAACAACCTTAATTTCCAAGCTTGCGATGGCAGCCTGGTCCTCCTTGAGCCATGGCTTGAGTGGAGTTATTCATGGATCTTCATCTGCCTTGGCCGGCAGCCCTGCGTGGGGAGCGGACGGGCACAGCCGGAGCCTCGCTTGGCACTTGGGGCTGTTGAGTGGAGGGTTGGTGCCGAGAGGGTGCCAGCACTGCTGACTGGAGCTAGCCCATGAAAAGCCATGTTAACCACTTTGCTGCTGTTGGGGACCTCGCAGGGATGTCCCCAGCAGCTGTGCTGGCTCAGCAGGGCTGACACCCAGAAGCCAACCAAGCCTGGAGCTGTCCTTTACACGTTACCTGCTGTTCACGTCAGGTTTAGCTCTTCTGGTAGAAAGTCAGAAGGATGCAGCAGGGAAGAAGGTGACCCAGAGGGATGAGCCTCCAGCCAAAACTGAGCCAGGGCCCTCTGAATTGCCCTGTGGGGTGGTGAAGAGACAAAATGCCTCCCACACATCAAGGGAAGTTGACTGCTGCAAAATACCCGAATGCAAATCTCTGACTGGGCAGAATCTCCCCAGACACATCCTTTTGTAAAGCACTCTCATTGTACCATTAAAAATAGATCGGTGCATTCTCCGCTTGCTTGCTGAATGCTGATGCCTGTTAATTCTGTGTCATCCTCACAATCCCTTCTGCTTTGAGCTTGGCTGCCTCTTTGTCTGGCACCTGAGCAAGGTTCATTCAGCAGTCCCCACTGCAAAGATAAGAGTGAGCTCTGTGGGACTCCAGCAGGATAGGTGGGAAGGTGGGGGTGACTGAACTGGTCTTAGCTGGGGGTCAGCCAGCCCAAAAGGAGCAAGGCTTGGTGTGATCACCCCAGCTTTCACTTGCAGGGTCAGCAGCAGGGCTGAGAGAGACCTGCTGGCATGGAGATGAGTTGGAGGATGTTTAAGCTCTGGGTGGATGTCATGATATATCTCTGGGGTTTTTTTGAAGCTGGGGTTAAAGTACACATATATGTCATACTTAACACCTGCCTGGAGTTGGTGAGGGGAATATTGCTGCCTGTTTCCTCCTGCAAATGAGTCCATGTAGTTTGCCACCCACAGTAGCAGTGATAATAAGGATTCAGAGAGAAGACCCATGTTACAAAGTGCTGCAATACCCAGCTCTCAGTCAGGAGGCCAGGCTGCAGGATTTCACACATGAAGAGCTGTGGCATTTGACCAGCACGCCATGGCTTGACAGGGTTGTGAGGATGGAGGAAGACCTGCAAACCATGTTGTTTGACCCCTGTGTCACCTCAGATTAAGAACAAAACCAGCTAGTAATGAATCATGGCCCCCAAGGGAAAAGGAGAAGAGCAGGGCAGGAACATCAGCTTGGGCTTTGCCTGTCTTGTGTGTTTTTTTCCTAGAGAAAGTAATCCTCCAAAACTCAGGGCTGGTGCCTCCTTCTTGGGGCTGTGGTAGGAAATAGAATCTGGACTGATACATGCTAATTCATCCCAAACCCATGAGCATTTTGGCTATTGTGTGCATATAGAAAATTCATCAAGCCATGAACCAGGTCAGAAAAGTCTTGTAAAATGTGTTTGCTGGCCTGGGGAGTGTCTCATCCCATAGAAAACCAGCATAGCCCCTTGCATCTGCATTGAATCCTGGATCTCTTAGGGAGATTCACAGTTTTGTGGGCATAGGGTGGCATAACTGTGGGCATTGGCTTTTTCTGGCTGCAAACCTGTGCTGGGATCTGCACCTCCGTCTGCACTGGTACTCGCCAGAAACAGCAGACAACCTGACAAAAGGGAACAAAAATTTTTCTTCAGGGAGGCAGAGGTCCTCTTTGTCATTTGAATATGGTGGCCTAATGACATTGCACTGGCCATTAGCCACTGTCATTAGTCACTGCACTGTGCAGTCACTGCCCCTATGTGTGCTCACTTTGGCCTCACCTGTGACTGTCCCCAGCACTCTGCTGAGATGGACAAGTTCCTGTCACTGGGGATTGTGCTTAAGAAGTGAAATGCTATATTTATCTGCAGCTTTGAAGAACCACAGCTTAATCCTGTGCTTTCTTTCACTTGGTGTGTAGGTATTGTGGGAAAATAGGACCCAGGTCCTATTTCCTGTAGAGCCCTTTCTCCAGGAGACTGCAAATGCGCCCAGCAGGTATTTATGGTGTTTGTTGTCTTAGGATGAGAGAGGCAGACCCTCAGAGGCTGCAGACATATCTGACTGCATACCTTTCTGGGCTGCCTCTGTCTGCTCTTATAAAAAGGTGAAGAAGCACCTTATCCCCAGGATAAACCTGCGGGGATCATGGGGTCATGCAGCGAATGATGGGGATACCAGGCAGTGGGCAACAAGGGCCCTTGAAGATCAACAGGACTATATTTCTCTTCTCCATCATGACATGTCCTCTGTGATGTGTGCCAAGCTTCTCAAAGCAGGAGGTGTTTTTAGCTCCGGGATGAGAATGTGGCCAGCTCTCTGCTTGGCAGGATGAGAATGGAAATGGGATAGCTTTGGTATTAGAAAGCAGCATATTTGGGAGCAATATCCTCAGCATGGGCAAAGACAGTGGTTAAATGGCTGGCTGGTCATGGATAACCTTTGGTCTTGGCTTTTGTAGGCTTTGAAATGCTTGTGTTTATACTAAAGAGGAAAATCATATAACTCATGTTAAAAGCACAAGTTTAAGAGGAGGAGGTACTGTCCTTGTCATCTAGACTCCAGCTAAATTTCTTTCCCTGCTGTCCCCATTGGTTTTTCCTGACTGGATCTCCAGACTGACTAACATGACTGCAGTCAGAAATTTTTCTGGGAGTGGCCAGTGTATAAATCCTTAACTGCACTTTTTTGGTGTAAACAGGCTGGGAGGCAATTGCATTTGCAGTCATAACCTGTCCAAAGCTGCTGGCACAACATCAGGTGGTGGGAGAGGATGAGAGACCCCTTTGCTTGGCTGAACTGCAGCCAGGAGAACCGGTCTGCCTTGTGGGGTGAGGGTGCAAGGGAAGGACTCCCTTGCAGCTGGGTACTACTTGTCCCTTTTCCTTTCATCCCTGAGCTGTCCCATGCTGCCAGCCATGTACCCAAGGCTGAGCACCCCCATGCCAGCACTGCCATGTGGCTCCATGCCACATCCCTTGTCCGGTGTGAATGTACCATCTGGAACTTTGCTGAAGGACAGCCTGGCCCTTCAGCCATGTCCTCTGGTGGAAAACACCTTCTGGGCTGCAGGGTGCAGGTGGAGAGGGCAATAGGAGATGTAGGGAGGTGAGTGGGTGCTGTTTGGTTGCATGCAGCTCCTTGCAGGGCTCTCTGGCATGCTGCTTCCAGCCTACAGGAACTGAAAGGAGACTGTGCCATAGAAAGGAGGAGGAAAAAAAAATTAAAGAAATCATGAGATCAGCAAGCTTGAAACCCTGGCAAAAGTGAAGTGGCTGCCTCTGGGTGATGTGCTGTGGGAAAAAGAGAATGCTGCCCTTTCCCTCCTTTCTGAAGTGCTCCCTGCATGGTGAGGCATGCGCAGGAGCTCTTGTCCCAGGAGGAATGTGCCTGGGGTGTGCAGGAAGCCAAGATGGGGTTGTAAGATCAGTGTGGGTGAGGCTGTGGGGGAGTCCTCTGTCTGCCATGTGGGTGGCAGGGGTTAGGAAAGAGCAGTGGATCTCAATTTGGCTTAACTGACACCAGGAAAGTCATTGCCATCTCCCCTACGTCTTCACACTGTTGAGGCTTGGGCGATGTCATTCCTCCCCATCCTTGAGACTCACTAGGGAAAGGTGGGCAAGCAGATTTTGTGTCTGAGTTAGTGGATGTGGTTAGTGGTGTTTCCCAGCCTCCTTTTAAGGAGCAAAGGAAAAAAAAAACAACTCCATTTTTCCATCGTCAAGCAGAGAAATCTTTTGTGCTGCCTCTTAAAGGGGCCTTGAGTAACTGCTGAGAAATCGTCATCAGTTACATCATCTCCAAAACGGCTGCTGCAGGCACCTGACAGCTTTGTCCCGCTATTACTCTGGGGAATCATTATGCTCCAAATTCCTCGCCCTTGGAGAAAGCCTGCATGGCTCGCTGGGAGGGAGGAGCTGCTGCGCAGTTTGTGATGATGCTGTGAGTGGCAGAACAGGATCGGGAAGAAGGGCTGAGGTTCCCAGCAGATGGGATAGAGCAGGGGACACATCCTGGAGTTTCCTAACCTCATCCCATTGGCGAAGTTGGGTTCATCAACCCGTGCAGGACCCGAGCATCTTTCTGGGAATGAGCTGAAGGCGCTGCAGTAGCATCGCCTCGGGCCGGAGAGCTGCCGTTGCCTGGCAGCTGCGGGTTTCCAGGGAAACCAGAGGTGCTAACTTGTTAATGAGCCCCGCGTCCCTGATTGCTGCTGCAAAATAATAATAATAATTAGTAATGGTCCTGTGATTTAGGAATCCCTCAAACAGCATGAGCCAGCCGAGGGGAGTTTGCTCAGTGCTGAAGCACTTGAAAGAAATGAAGGGATGAGGGAGGGAAAAGGGTGTGGGATTTGGAAAAACTGCTGTGGTTTGCATCTTAAGAAGTGTCTGGGGTCCAGTGGGGTCCTGCCAGCATCCCAGCAGTAACCCTGGGGCTGGTTGCAGGGCTGACCTGGATGGATGGAGGAGCCCTGGCCAGGCAGCATCTCAGTGCAGGGCTCACAAGGCACAGATATTTCCCCCAGCCCCAGGGCTGCAAGGAGAAAAGCCAAATTACTTAGGTTGGTGCCACTGGGTCCCTGGTGGAGATGGCAGTTCTTCAGGAGTGGCTGCTTTCAGATTACTAGGTGCAAATAAACAAATGTTTGCCTGTGGTGCTCTTATCCCTTGGTAAACTCAAGGTGGAGATGCCACCAGAAGCGTGTGCTCTTGGGATGAGCATCACATGGGTTGTGCTGTAGCTCCAGTCTCACAGGCATGATGGAAATGTGTTCCTGCAGCAAGGCTGGCTTGCCTGTGGCAGTGGGGGGGAGCATCTCCTCAACAGGGCTCCCTGTGGAGCGTAGAGCTCTCCAGGACACAACACTAGCTTGGTGCAAGGAGTGGACATGCTGGTTTGTGGGGTTTGGGGTCACTGTAGAGACCTGCTGCCCTCCCAGCTGATGTCTCCAGTAAAAAAGAAACCAGATCTGTGCCCTTCCTGTATCACATCTCCCAGCTGGGGGCCTTGTGCAAGAGGAACAACTGAGGGAAGTGGCCTCCATCTGGGTGATCTGTGTTGGGCCAGCACTGGGATGAGTTCCTGTGGTCTCTCATGCCACATGGACAGATGCAGGCTGAGGTGTATTCTGGGTTTTCTTGCTCTCTTGCCTGGCCTGCCCAGAAGAAGGTCACAGTGAGGCTGAACACTTGCCCTTAGCCTGGTGTGCTGTGTGCATCTCTACCATGCTTGTGACTCATGTCGCAGCTCCTCTCACCTAAACACACATTTGTGGAGGTGATACCAGGGACAGACTCCCACTGAGTTGGCCCAGCCCTCTGCTAATCTCTCTGCCCATCTTTCTGTCCCTCTGAAGTGTGGCCTCTCCTGCTGGCTGTCCCCATTCAGCTAAACCATGTGCCCATCTCCTCATTACAGGCACTCCAGGGAGAGGTGGGATTAAAGGATTATGATAATGTTCTTCAGGAACACTCAAGAAGATTAAGATGACTTTAATAAACTGATAAGAGAGGAACACAGCTATGTTTCTGAAACCCTAATTTAGGTTCCAAGTTAACCTTTTCCCCTGGTCTCCTCTCACTGGGGTAAGAAGATCTCTTCCTTTAGCACTCCTCCATGGCTAAGCCTCTTCCTTCAGTTTTCCTTCTGACCCATCTGAGCAGAAGCAGAAAGATATCCTCCCTCCTTCTCTGGTCTTCCCAGGTGTGGGGACATTACAGCTTGTTCTTCTCAGAGACCGTCTCATACACAGCCTGCAAGGTACTGTGAAGGTCTCAAAGCCTCTTGCAGGTATCTAGGGATGAACTAACCACCCCTCAGTCTAGCTTCAAAATGTTCTGTGATTGCTGTCAGAGAAGTTGCTTGTCTGCCTTTGACCTGGCTGAACCTACGCAGAGAAGTCCCCATGTCTTGGTTCTAATGCCAAGATTACAACTCCCTGTGACCACACTGAGTGGGCCGACTGCATCCCCTGGAAAGGAAAGAAGGGCAGAAGGGACACACCTTGCCCTGCCTTCCCTCACATCTTTTGGGTGGAGCTGGGAGTGGGACCTGTTTGATGTGTCACATGTCTGCAGAGGCTTATCTGGTTGTTCTGCAGGAGGGGGGTTATTAGCTGACTGGGGAAACTTAATCTGTCTTCTCCAGTCTCTTCAACCCAAGGTTCCCGTCATGTGCCAGACTTTGTGAAGGCCTCTTGTGCCTTGGTTTCTCTTATATAAGTGATAAGGTCATCAGGATTTGTTATCTTTCCTAGACCCCTCTCTGTTTGACACCCCGAAACTTTCTTGCTCACTATCTGGAGATTGGATACTATGTTATATCCGGAGGAGCTCTGCAATGTTGGATTAGTCCTTCCTCACACTTCACTCATCCCTCTGCCAAAGTATTATTCTAGGTTTTTTTGTCTGTCGACTCCTTCTACTCCCTTTTTCTTTCTTCGATGTAATTGGAAGAGCCAAAAAACATTCACAGCCTGGTGTCCTGATGGGTAAGGGAGGCAGAAAGTGATTTGGGGAGTGGGGTGTGAAAGGAAGACAAAGGGGAAAAGCTGGCTAATTTGCATCCTTTCTGAGTGCCCTGGCTCTATAGCCAAGGGACAGCAGGGGGGCTTCTGGCAAGGCGGTAGCAACGTAATGAGGTGTGTCATATCCCAGCAGGAGCCAGCCTCGCTCCCCCTCAGACCCCCTAATTAGAACTGTTTCAATTTTTAAGCCCCCCTGATGAGAGCCGGGGCGAGGAGGGTTCCTGCGGCGGGGGGACCGCCCGGCGCCCGCCGAGGGGCTGCTCTAATTGGAGTTGCGGTGAGGAGCTGCGGAGCGCTCCGTGGGGCCGGGCACAGCGATGCCAGAGCGCCACGGGGCTGCCAAAACGCTTTGTGCCGGGAGGGGCTGTCGCTATCGCAGCTTTTAGGGGATTTTTTTTTCCCCTCCCGTAATTCGTATTAACACATTGGCGGAGGCAGCAGGGGTGTGATACAAGGGCAGAGAAGTACTGCACATCCTAATGTGGCCTCCTGTTGGGAGCTTGGATCCTGAGGCTGAAGCCTGGGACATCCATTCCTGCTTTAGGAGGCAACTCTGGTAGCCCACGGAAGTTTGGGTTGTTAGTGCTGGAGTCATGAGCCAGAGCAAACGCTGAAACCCCCATCCCCACATTCTGTGGGGCTTTCCATTCTTTTCCTACAAGCTGGCAGTGTCCTCTGGGTTTGATGGCTGGTAACTGGGGTCTGTGTCATGTCACGCAGTAGTGTGTGTGACTCAAACATCATCTTTGTATCTTGAGCTGCCATTGCAGTAGGTGCCTGCAGGTGCAAGAGCTTATGGAAACTGCTGGCTTACTCGGATCAGTGTGACTCGTAAGCCTCCTCTGGTCCATGGACCAAATCCTGATCCTGCAGAGGTCAATGAAAATCTTTACGCTGGCCTTTTCAGGCACGTTATTCATAGTCCTCCTAATTCAGATGCATTAAAGCTTCCATGAAGCTGCTTGTGGGTTCTCTCTAAAATACCCTCTGGCAGGAACAAGAGGAGCCTGGTAGTAGCCCAGGCTTATTTTCTGAATGACTGCAGTGGCATTAAAACCTAATGCCATTAAAACATACTTGCAGTGACGTGTTCCATTAAAACTTAAGAGGACACCCTGAGCTGAATGCTCCTTAGCCTGCCTACTGCTCTTGCAGACCTCGTGGGCTGGACATAGAGGAATCTTGTTCTTCACCTCAGAGAGCACCAGGCTTGACCTCCCTCAGCTCCTAAGATGGAAACACAGGGTACTTGTATACCGGGTACTCCTGTGTATGAAGCCCCTTTCTAATTCTGTGCAAGTTAGATGTTGAAAAGCAGAAGGCTGTCTGGGGCCATCTCAGTCCAAGTACAGCTTCCCAGCACCTCTGCCTTGGTGCCTGGCCTGTTTCTTGAAGACAGGACTAAAGGTCAACTTCTTGTCTTCTCTTGACTTGCCAGGAGGCAAGCTGGCAAAGTTACCCATGAGCAGGTTGTGGTAAACAGGCAGGTGAAATCCAGTGTGAAGTGATGAACATGAGTGAGTAAACCTGATTTGGTGGTGTGTGTGATGGGCCCCAAACTAGCTTTTACCGTGCAGCAGCAGAACCTTAGAGCTGAGCTAAGCTGCTTCTGTGAAACCATTAGCTCTGGGTTTGGCAGAGGTCAGAAAAAGCAAATTGAGTGCAAGGAACTGTTGGGCTGGGAACAGGGAAAGGAGGTGACATCTTGCCCCATGCAGGTCCCTGATGTGCCTGGCTCTCAAACATGGCATATCAGGGCTGGCCAGCATGGCAAAAGGTGTCTGTGTGTGTAACTGGCGGCTCTGTAGATGCTCTGACCTGAAAAGCTCCTTAAATTAGGTCTAAATGTGGTAAGAACTGTAGAGAAGATTAGGGAACAGGCTCATGTGGTCTTTTCTGGTGCAAGTAGTAAGGGTCACCTGGAGGAGCCATCAGTTAGCAGATTCAGGGGAAGGACTTCTTCAATGTAACTGGCAAACCATTCTACTCCCTGCCACTGGCCACTATGCCTGTTAAATTAAAAGCTGACATGGCTTCAGAAAGCAATTAGACAAATTCATGGAAGAAAGTTCCACTGAGGGTCATTAAATACAAAGAGAAAATCTCTGGCTTGGGCAGCTCTGGAGCCACACATGCCAGCAGGCCGGGAGAACACACCTCAAAAGTGTGGCTTGTTGCACTCTGAGGTTCTTCTGGAGACATCCAGATGTCATCCTGCCTAGCTGATGGGTTGTCATCTCCTTTCTTCTCATTCCAGGTTCAGCACAATGAGTTGGCATTCTGGGCATTAGCAGTGTGAGGAGAGAAAATAGGACGGGTGCTGCCCTGCTCACCCCTCACCCCTCGCTCATTCCCCCTGGGGAGACGGGTGCTGGCATCCCTGCCCTGCCCTTGCACCCCTTGCTCCCCAGTTGCCATAGAGGGGACCGGCCCGTTATGGCAGGGGACAGGCTCCCACGCAAGGTGATGGACCCCAAGAAGCTGGCCAGCCTCCTGAGGAACGGAGCCGAGGGCACCCTGGTCATCGACAGCCGCTCCTTCGTGGAGTACAACTCCTGGCACGTCCTCAGCTCTGTCAACATCTGCTGCTCCAAGCTCGTCAAGAGAAGGCTCCAGCAGGACAAGGTCTCCATCACGGAGCTCATCCAGCCTGCCTCCAAGATGAAGGTAAGGGATCTGACCTGCACCTTCTGTGGTGGGTGCTCACACCCTCTTGTCTTGTGGGATTCAGACTGGCTAAAAGCATAGGAATACATGGATCCTTCCCCTCCATCCCTTAACCTTGGTATCTGCCAGTATCCCTTTGACACCCTTTGGAGAACTAAAGTGTGAGCTCATTTGGCCTCAGGGCTGTGTTCGGGGACCTGTTCATTGCCCCCACCCCACTGACATGGCTCCCTGCTTCAGGAGCCCTCCCCAAGCAAGTCTAACAGGTATATCAGCCTTAGGGCTTGTCTCACCACAGCAAACAACCCCCCAAAGCCTTCCTGGAGCTGTAAACTTAATCCCCTGCTAAAAACTCTTCCCCTCCCCTCTGTCATCTCTAAGTCCATTCAGGGACATGTAATCCTCCTCCCCTGTGACGCCAGAAGCTCTTATCCGGTGTCATGGCATATTATCTCTCCCAGGCTTCTCTCTATCGCTCCTGGTTAAATAATAGAGGTGGCTCTGAGCCACGGAGCTGGGCTGGAGCCTCGGCCGGAGCAGTGCCGGGTGTCCCTGCAGAGCCCTGGGCTGGGTCGTGCCCTCCGCTGAGATGCTGCCCGAGGGCTGTGCCGGCGGATCCCGCAGTGGCCGCGGGACGAGCCCGAGGATGGTTCACCATCCGAAGGGTAGCCTGCCATCACAGCCCACCCTCCTGCTCGTTCGCTCCCACCGTTCCCCCACTCCCGCCTTGTAATTTTATGGCAAAGCGAGGGTAATTCAGGCGATTAATCAAATGCTGGGCCCAGCTGGAGCCATCTGCGTCGTG